>JAQGAS010000143.1:0-92896 GCA_034686365.1 Pachymerium ferrugineum | reverse complement strand
GTGATTAAACGAATTTAACATTTTAAAACATCAGATATTGAAGCTGACATCTTTGATAATAAAAATTTCAATTACATTCTAAGCCCCCAAAATTACCTAGTAATTACTTTGGACAGTATCCAACGAGTAAATAAAAAATAAATATAAATATTGTTCAATGGAAGCACAAAACTGTCCCACATTTACAGCATCTAAACGGCGAGCAATTAGAAAACAAGTTTGAGTAAAATGACTATTATCTTTAAATTAATAAGAAGTCTAAAAAAAACTTAGTCTTACCTTTCATGCCTAAAATTTCATATGAAAATGTTTTATTTCCTAATCCATCTTCATCATCATGCCCAAAAACGAAGTTTGCTGGCATTATACTAGTTTTTTTAGAGGCATGTTTTCATATACACAAATTTGTTGGCCACTTTTATCCGTCAACGCTATGTCGTCAGATTCAACGCCATAAACAATTCTATTTTACAATTAAATTTTGGCATAAAAAAATAACGAACCGAACATGTAACAAATTTCAATAATTCAATTAGCTTAAACAAATTCAGAGTTGAATCAAAAGGGTTCAAACTAACTTTTGAAACCTGTGCCAATTTTTTATCTGACGCTCTTTATACTTGTACAGCTCATATTTCTTTTGCATGTCTTCACCCACTTGCGAGTTACGATTGAAAATGGCCGCTCATATTCGGTGCTGCCATCTGCGGAGAGTTTCGTAAACATAAACGTCATTTAATTTTTTTTCAACTAATCATATTATCATCATAATATCATATTGTCATCATATCATCACACTATCATATATCATCATCATTCAAAGATAAAACTAATCATATATATAAGGCATTGCGCAACAAAGAAAGTTTTGGGTTTTAGGTTTACGTGGGGTATTATGCTGACTATTAATCTTTAGATCCATCACTATTCGCTACAAAACTTGCTAAAATTGAAAAGAAACAAACAAGATCGATAACACACCTTTAAATATTAAAACTTGCTAAAATTGAAAAAAAACAAACAAGATCGATAACACTCCTGGAAATATTCTCCTCTTACAATTTTCTTGCACCAAAACACACTCCACAGAAAAAAAAATTTAAAAATTCAAAACCACACCAATCTCGTAAATTATTTAAAAATATAAACTTCAAAGTGAACATTTCTTTATTTAATTACTCCCCAACTAACACAAAAAAAATTCAACTACAAGAGAAACTAACAAAACTTGAACTCAAAGCCTAAATATGAAGACCATTTGTGTCTTTGTCACTTGTTGTGGAATTTGGAGATCATCTTATGGATTTTAATCGAATTTGTATGTCTGGAATAATCATTTCACAAACCTACGAAAGAATTTTTTACTTACTTAACTTTTCTCAAATTTTCTTATATCTTGACTGACTAAACCCGTAGATAAAAGTCCAAGCTGTAACCAAGAACATACGAGATTTCCCGAGATACGACTTTTACTTGACTTGTAATACAATTGGTCACACAAAACTTTGAGAGAAGTTTTGAAGTAATTAAGTTTGTCTGGGTTCTTCCGAAATAGTAAAATGAAGTGAAATTTATTACACCTTAAAATAATTTATAACATCAATTAACCATTATATAGTTTGCTTTACAATGCACTGAAAAGAAAAGTGAAAGAATTAATTGAGATGATGTTTTAAAAATTACTAAATTACCAATAAATTCTGACACAGGATCATTATCACTTTCACTCCTCATTCCACCAGTTATTTCCTCATTTTCAACCATGGGAAGAAAAAGTTGTACAAACTCGGAAGTGTAGGGGGGCGCAATTACATCTAAAACCTAAAACAAATCGTAACGTTTGTAAGCTACAAACCTTACATTGTCTGAAATAAATTATTCACCTCCGTTATAAAATAACGAATCAATGATATATCTGTATTCTGCTTTTGCCAACAAGATTTAATGTAATTAACAACTGGCACGACACATCCACGACTAAATAAAAGCACCATTCGATCAAGAAGCATTTTTCGTCTCTCCAACTGTAACACAAAAATATACTAAATCAATGAAAAAATATTTCAGACCAGCCATTTACCTGAACTAAAACGTCCAGTTCATCCTGTGGAGATTGGAATAAACGAATTAAAAGATCTAAAACTTTTTGATGCAAAGTAGTATGACATGTAGCCACCTAAAAACAAACGTTAAAAATTATTAAAATCCAAATTGAAACATATTTTAAATCTATTACTTCATCCAGTAGAGCGAAATGAAGTGGTGTGTGTTCAGTAGTTAATTTAAAATAACTACTGTCTGATACAATATAATCTACCCAACGAACGACTCCTATTGCAACAACTGGAAATCGAATACACTGATATAACGTCCCCACCTCAGCAACAAGTTCACTCGAGCCTTTGCACTCGTTGCAAATTGTGTGTACTTTTTCTACAGCCTGAAGTGTGGCTTTTAACTCTTCTTTGTTTAGTTGTTTTCGAATTGCCTATAAAAGTCAATTCTTGTCAATCTGTAAAAATATTGTTTGTAAGCATTACTTTTTTGTACACTTCATGAACACTCGCTGCATATGCTAACAAAAAAATATATTTTGGTTTATGTTCAGGATTCAATTTCGTGCCTGGTTTGAACAGAGTCTCCACTAACAAATCTGTAGAAAAATAATGGTAGAGTTCTTACATCATTCTAAGCATACAATAATATACTTAAAAAAAGTGGGTTTCTTAATAAATCAACAGGTGGGGGATCATCAGTCACGTACATTTTATACAACTGTAGGAAAAATATTTTTAAATTGTCATGTAAATTAATTTTAAAATTCATACTAACAACAGTGATGTCAGCGGGGTTCAAAGCATTCCTTGATAACATTGATGTAAATGCTTGACAGGCTCTTGGATAAGCGGCTGCTCCATTTAGTGCCATAACAATAGGAGTCACATCATGTCCTCTATAATATAAAAAAATGTTTATTTGAACTTAAAAAGTGAATGAATTATGAACTTACTGATCTTTGGCATGAACAGAAATTTCTTGAGCTAATCTTCGGATATTGGAACCTCCTTTATGCTCTTGAGATAATACGTGTAGAAGTGCGTGACTGTATAAGAATGTGTGTTGACCGTGGCACACCATTTTCTGTTTAAATAAACAGATGAAACTAAAGACTGTCAAAATAATTAATTCAATTACAAATTACTGTAAACTCGCTCAAATGTTTCTCTTTTTGGTCATTCGAGCAGGAGAGAATTGTCATGATAGATGTCCTGAGAATCCGTGAAAACACTTCAATTTGTTGAGCCGCTGTTGAAATACTTGTGATTTCGCCTTGAAAACCAGCATCGGAAATTAACTATAAATAATAAAAAAATTAAGTACAGAAGTTTAAATTCTGAGTACGGTTTAATACCTTGATTGTAAAATTTAACATTAAACAGTCAGGGTAATCTTCTGCTAGTCTGTAGATTAATGAACGCCAAGTTGAATGTTCAATAATTTCAGTTAGCCAAGACGGTGTCTGCAAAACGCGTAATTAGATTCATCAACAATTTAAAGAATTCATTACTTCTTACTTCTCCCTCATCGGTAAATATTGAATCAGCTTTTTTCGGATCAAAATGTTTTATCACTAAATCCTTCAAGTGGTTTTCAACCATTTGTTGCACTTCTTCAATCGAAACTCCTATTAAATAATCGACAAACATACACTTTCCAGCGCATGTTAAGTACATTACAGTTTTTACCCGCTTGTAGCAGCCATTCAGCTAAAAGATTAGCCATTTGCGCTACACCTGTATAATTTTCCGACAACAATTCAATCACTTGGTCGGGACTTCCGCCGGCTTGAAAGTATCTATGGCAAAACATAATTTAATAAGGCTGGCACTTCATATTTCAAATATCTATTATCACCGCTTTAACTGGGCGAATATTCCAGGCTCCATAATGTAGTCAGGGCAGCTGAACGTTTCTATACATTCCTCCTGTGTGTACGTGCTGATTTCTTGCTCTTCCATCGGCTAACCACAGTACAAAGATTGCAGTAAAAGTTCACGTTTCAAATGCAAATCATTTACCTCATCCTGATCCATCTCATCGTCCCAATTCCGGTCGTCTTCATAGTCTTCGTCCATGCTTACAATATGTAGAAATAGGATTAATACAAATAGCCAAATGTCGTCGACAGTTTATTTACGACGCCATTATTAAGTACTGCGCGACCTTCAGTGGCACCGAATAAAAGCTAAAACTAAAAACGCTATGAGCAGACGATGTATGAACTAAATTTGGTCATCGTAAATACCACACGCTTCTGATTAATGTTATAAATTTCTCTAAAATCATGTCGGACACTTGGAGTGACATTCAAGCACACAAGAGTCGTCAGAATAAATTCAGGGAGCGGATCCAGAAAAGGAAAAAGGAAAGAGAAGAGATCGTTAACAGCATCGCCAATGGTTTGTTAATAACAGTTGTCATTGTAAACATTGCAATTGCTTATCTAAATATTATAGATTTATCCCCAACGGTAATTAATAAAGGAAATCTGATTGAATCTCGAAGTAACAGCCCTATACCGGTCGCTACGAAGGGAAAAGAATTAACTGGAGAGCCGAAATCACAGTCTGAATGCGATTTTGATCCTCAAGTTGAGAAAAAACTTTTGGCTTGTTTGGGCGATGTCGCTCTTAAATTACCAACTGATTCCAGAGCGTTGGGCAACTCGGTTAGCAAATCATTGAACAGAGAAACCCCTAATAAACTCATCGAAAATTTACTGCAGAAATTCGCTGCACAAGAATTGATCAGGTTGAATTTTATACAAAGAGAAATTAAAGAATATTATTTATTCCGTATATTTTTGTTAGTTTGAAGGATGGTTTTACATCGGAAGGGAAATCCTGTCTAACTATAACTTCAGCCGAACACACCAAAGTATGTAATTAAAAGAGTGAAATGGATAAAATTGTAATGTTTATCTTTGTTTCTATTAGATTATTGCTGTTTCTAATGAGTTGATCGGAGTTCAAAGTGAGGAAAATGTCGTAAGTGGAAAAAAGAGGAAAAGAGATTCAATAAATGAAGACGAACCTTATCCAAAATTAGTAAAGGACAATCTAAAAAAAGATAAAAAAGACGAGAGTATTGAAGTAAAATGATCAAATTGTATTGTTTTGGGGTTATTATTTTAATTTATTCTACTTTTCCAGAGTTTACTTTCAATGCCCTCAATTCGAGAGAAAGAAAATAAAAAAGTAGGCGAAGAGATATTAGATTTGCTAAGCAAACCCACAGCTAAAGAAAGATCCTTAGCTGAAAGATTCAGATCACAAGGCGGTAATATTAATAAAAAATATCTTTCCACTCAAGTGAACTGTACTAAATTTTCCTTTCAGGAGCTCAAGTACAAGAATTTTGTCCGCATGGTATCAGAGAAGAATGTGCCAAAGTAAGCGGCAATAACGAATCCTGTCGACGACTACATTTTAAGAAAATAATCCAAAAACACACAGACGGTAGAAGTCAACATTTTACTTAAAATTTGTGTTATATTAATTATATAATATAATTGCTCTAGAATCACTGGGCGATTGCTCATTTCTCAACACCTGTTTCCACATGGATACATGCAAAGTACCTAAAATATATACAAAATATACCACTTACTTGATGAATTAACTGTTTTGCAGTACGTTCACTACGAAGTTGATTATGCTGGTGCACAAATCGGTGAAAAATATAGACAAGAACGTGACTTGACAGCTCCCAAAATCTCCTGCGTTGAAAAAGATATGGCTACTTTACATCCACCACAAGTTTAAACTTCTTAAATAATTTACAGACAAAAATTTAAAATAAATTTTTTCATAGTGGATTCAATGCGACTTACGTTACTTCGACATGACCATTCTCGGTAAATTCGCCGTAGTAATGGCTGATCCTCCATGGGACATTCACATGGAACTTCCCTACGGTACAATGTCAGACGACGAAATGCGACAACTCAACATACCAGCCCTTCAAGACGACGGCCTCATTTTCCTATGGGTAACTGGACGTGCTATGGAATTGGGGCGTGAATGTCTCAAATTATGGGGTTATGAAAGATGCGACGAAATAATTTGGGTGAAAACCAATCAACTTCAACGCATCATTCGTACGGGACGTACCGGCCATTGGCTAAATCACGGCAAAGAACATTGCTTGGTATAAATGAAATAAGTAAAGAGAACACTAATTAACGATCTGTTTAACAGGTGGGAGTTAAAGGAAACCCAAAAGGAATTAACCGCGGTCTAGACTGCGATGTAATTGTGGCCGAAGTTCGAGCTACGAGTCACAAACCTGATGAAATCTACGGAATGATTGAACGACTTTCACCAGGAACGAGAAAAATTGAATTATTTGGACGACCACACAACATACAACCAAATTGGTAAACTTATCTCTATTTTCCTTACCTCACTTTTATCAAATTTGTACGTTTTTTTCCTCTAGGATGACTCTTGGAAATCAATTGGATGGAGTTCGGTTAATGGATGTAGAATTAATTCATGACTTTCAAAAAGGGTATCCAGATGGGAATTGTATGGTTCCTATGACTAAATCATGAAATGGAATTTCCTGAAATAAATTAGTTTTAAAATAGAAATTGGTCTTTTTTAATACCAGTAATATTTATTACATTTCAAATAAATACATGACAGTCAAGTGATAAGAAGGTTTGTTGCGTGGCGTTTGATTTGTTCGATTACAGCGGAAAAATTAATTATACAGTTTTGTAACACATTTATTCGAGGAGGGGAAGTGATCATCCGATATTTCATTTTCTTCACCACCAACTACCAATACCCGAAAAACTTATGTACAATTTGTACATTTATTTTTTACCAAATTAAAAAAAAAATTACCTTTTTAAACTAATCAAATTAAAAAAGTAGTCTTTTTTTTTGTCCCAATTTATTTACACGAGCTACTAAAACTCAAAATAAATTCCGCCAATTTAAAGGGTTAATTCCATCTTACTTGTCATGAGAGAAAAAAATATTACATTCACATGTTACACTTCAAATGAATTTGTTTGTGACCATTTGTTTTACCTATTGAATAAGAAAGCCACCAATTTTTATGTCTTTGATTTCTTGCCACCACCTTTGTTTGTTCTTAAAAAAATCCTGGCTACATGTGGGGGGGGATGATACAATAATTACAATCAAAATGAAATTTCTATGGAATCATGTCATTTCTTGTATTTCTGTATGAAATTCGCCCACGAAGCTGTTTCTTTTGTTTAGAAACGCCAGAAACAGATGAAATGAAACGAAAAAACAGAAAACTCAAAAATTTTTTTTGCACAGTTTACAATTTGACAAACACAACAACACTAAAGGGGGTTTTGTTTGTCCAACTGGAGCAAAAACGTAAAAAGAAAGAAATTTTTTTTCCAGGACAAAAATGGAAAATAATTTTTGTTTGAGTTTGATGAACTATCACGAAAAACTACACTGAGAGAGAAGGAAGGAAAAGAAGAAACGCCTCCATAAAAAGACGTTTTCTAACACCGCAACTCCCTACAACATCATAATGTCATCTGCACCTTCATCAAATGGCAACAAGTTCACAGCTTCCAGTCGGGTATTTATGAGTCTCCCTTTTCACAGTTTAACAACCGAAATTGTTAAATTTGAAAAGTAAAAAGAGAATTGAAAGAGACTCAACATTTTAAATTTTTTTTTCTTTTATCTCCTCTAGGGGGAGTTCACTTATCCGCCAGATTCACACACACACAGCGTCTTTTACTTCACTGAGGCAAAAGTATTGGAAGTCTGGCGGGAAGCCACCCAGGCAGTAAAAACGTCCCTGAAAAGAGAGAAAAAATAATATAACAGTTGAATCTTTTAAATATCGATAATTACTTTCTATTATATATTTAATATACAAACTAAAGACACAAAAAAGCTATGTGAGCATGCTTCCCATTTAATGCGCTTAAATCGATCGATTAGTTCTTATTACTGAGTTAGTCAATTCCGTTATTAAAAATTCTCGTTCTCCGACCAGGAGACAAATCAGGCAGTCAAGTTCAAACTGTTTTATTAAACACATCAAAATCAGATTATAATTTCTCCTCCCTTCAGAGGTCACAAGAATTTTCCATTAGCAAAAGCCAAAAACGCAGCCCGGTTCGATCGGCTTATCTAAATAGATCAAAATTGGACGCTAAATAAGGAAGGATGCTCATTTACTATGTGCTTATTATACCCTTTCGACAACTACGTGTGACAAACAGAAAATCACTCACAATAGAGAGAATTTCAGCTCTTAAAACTAATTTGTTTGAAATCTAATTACTTGATAACCCTTTACAACATTAAAAACAAAATAAAATGGAAACAAAATCAAATGTTTTTTAAATCACTTTATAAAGCAATGTAGTAAAGGGTTATAAGAATAGGAAAAATATTTTAAAAAGTAGAGGATGTCGCTTTTTTTCAAGTAGCCAACAACAAGGGTATAATAATTACCTGCAATGACTCACTACACACTCATTACTGCAATATTCGCTGTCCCAATCCGGGCTCTCTACGGGTGGGTTTGGGCATCCGTTACGCAGACACGTGATCGAACGCGAACTCATCGATTGTTGAGCGGTCGACACTGGTTGCTGATTGTTAAGAGACTGTTGACTCGACGACATATTATTCTACAATTTTTTTTTCATTTTACATAAATATTTTTGTTGTTACATATAAAACGTGTAAAACTTATTGTTGACGTACCTGTTGTTGATAGTTACTCTGCTGCGGGTAGTTGGGTCCTCCTCCGCCGCCGCCGTTGCCGCCACCACCGCCGCCTCCAACACCCATAGATTGATGCTGTGTTGGGTGACCCATTGGAGATGACTGCGGATGAGGACGAACGGAAATCATCTGTGCATGAGACACTTGAGGATGCGGTTGCGGTTGAATTTGAGGTAAGGAAGGTGCCATCATTACCTGTTTCAAAACGGTTAAACTCTTTACTCTATCCTAGGTGAAGTTAAATGAAACGATCAATTAAGAATTTGCGAAGCCACTCCGTTAAATCATCGTTATTTTAACACATTATTGGTGATAATGGACACAACCACGTGTTTGGTGTGAGCAGTCGTTGGGCTGCTGAACGGGAATGGCGGGAAAAAATTAACCGTTGTAATGACGTCAAAAAATCTCGCGTTATGGTTTGCACGATCACACCACACGAGTTTGGTTTTTTGATTTGCTCGTTTTGCCCATAAAAAATATTTCCTTTAAGGACTCATCTTTTTTCTAAAATTTTTCACTTTTAAAATGATTACAACTTTTAGGAACGGAAGGCAAACCGTTTTGGCTGTAAAGTTTGGTATTCAAGAGATTTTTTTACTTTAGTAAACCTTGAGGATGGTACACAATAGTCCAGCTCAAGGACACTGTGCGGGATTGCAAACTTCTGGCTAACCGGGGCAATGCACGCTGTAATGACGTCAATAAATGTCTTATTTTTGCCAGAGCGGTTACACAAATTTAAAATCCGCGACTTCATTCCATTAAAGACTCCTTCAAACAGCATGAAATGATACATACGCGTATTATTGTAAAAAAAAAAAAAAAATGTCTGTAGTCATAATAAAATATGCTGGAACGATATGGCTCCAACAACTCTTAAATGATTTTAAAAAACTACATACAGTCGACGTATTGAAAGATCCTACACTTGGTGGATTATAAGACGGGCCAGAGTTATACACATTTTCTGAATGATCAGATGTGGTTTGCTTTAAAAAAAGAATAAAATTAATAACGTATTTAATTAAAGGAAGGCAATTTAATTTACTTTAGAGACGAGACTTGCCCTATAAGCTGCAAGTGCTTTTAGATATTCCTTTTTGGCAGCCTCCGTCTTCTTCTTATACACCTGGTGGTATTAATGTAAAATGTTTCACCTTTTGGAGCTCATCTAATTTCAATTCATAGACACTGAGGGAGCAACTTGGTGGCTGCAGCACAAAATTGGATGTGATGTCGAGGGAATTGGTCTACTTCAATCCAATTTAAAGAAAGCTTTAATTTTCTTTTTTTTTTCAACTTTTGATTGCTAAAACTCAAAACATTTTCCAAATTTAATTATATATCTCATCAGTAAATGACTTTTCACTTTTAAATTAACAAAACTTAGACGACATATAAATATGGGTAAATGCAAAATTCAATTTTCGGACTTAATGCAAAGAGGCGCGCACTAAGCACGAGGATTGAGGAAACAAAATTAGCTGCTCGCCAAAACCAAAGCTGCTCCAGTGGTTTTACAAATCGATACAGTCGACCGACCAAATCACTGCATCAATTTCACCCACTTACATTTTTATGCTCCGTATCCAGACCGTCCCACATAGCCGCTACGATTTTTGATACTTCACCGAAACTCGCGTTAGGATTTTGTCCTTTGATGGCCGCCTGAGTATCCCGGAAGAAGAGAGCATAAGCAGACACAGGCCTAAAAAATGAGATGAGGAAAATGTGTTACAGACATTAATAATAAACGCCCATTATTTCAATGAAATGCTTTAAATTCTGTTGCAAATAACAATAAAACTCGCCTTTTCTAAATACCATATAGAAAGCGCATTGATACAAGTTATAATGTTACAAACCGAAACGAGGAAATTCAGTTGACTTTTGAATGAGTACGTACGTTTATTTACTATCTTCCGAATAGTTTGATCGGGTGATCGTCCTACCATTTTGACGCTACAGTCATTTGTATTCCCCCGAAGAAATAAATTGCGGAGACAAACGAACCAATTTTGTCAATCTGCCTGATTCAACACCGACATACAACATTGTGATTTTATTGCTAATCCACATTTAAATTTGAGAAATTCATCTATAAATAACGGAAGCAGTCTATAACAAACATAGTTTCTGAAATTGAGCGCCATGTTTGACATGAATGACGCTAGTAGTAAACAAACACTGTGATTGGCTAATTCGGCATATCGCATATTAGCATAATTCTTACTCTAGCTTTATGTAAAAAGAATGGATACTAATACTGCTGGATGTCGTTTTGAGAGCAATTCATGGTTGCTGTGCTACGTGTGAATCAGGCATAATAAATACCAACCCATGAACATCCAAGAGTTAATTAAAAAACAAATAAAACCTTACGGGAGTGCTTTTTAACAGGAATGCTAAACTTAGAAAAAAGATCATTAAAAAATGTTTTTCATTTTACAGCAAAAAGGGTCTTAACATTTTTTTAATTTAGCGGTTTTGCACCACGTTCTTTTAATACAATTTCAGTTTATTCACTCGCTGAGAGAGAGAAAAAGAAAAAAAATAATTAAATTGCTCATTTTTCTCATCTTGTGCTCAAATTTAATCAATTTCAATTACCCACAGTTCCGTGAAATGGAGTTCGTGCCTATGGGCAGAGGTGTTTGCAAGGAGGGGTAAAATGGTTATAAAGTCTCTCACAAAAAAATTCTTTTTTAAAGTTATTGGTCGACATGTGATTTTCAATGGAGCACTCAGCATGTGATGAACCCAAAAAAAAAATCAACATGTCGACAAAATGGATTCTCAAGGTGGTCTTTACCAGATGCAAGTTGCCATAGAAACCCGACAATCTCGCTCATACATAATGACGGCGGATGAAGCATGATACACCTTAAAACCTCCGTACTATAAAATCAATTTCTTGCATCATAAAAATTCCCCCGCCAAAAAAAAAAAAAAAATCAATTTCTTATTTTAAATTTTCCCCATTCTCAATTATCTTTCATTTTCAATACAGAATATTTATTTTTCATCCTCCAACAATCTTTTCATTTCCGATGTTCGTTCTTTATAACGAGGGTTTTGCGCGCGCTCGGGGAATGGAGAAAAGAATACAAATTGAGAGATATGCAGCGCAATTTGATTTTGACCAATCACAATGCAGAATACGTTTGCTCCAACCCCTGGGATTCTACAAACATCTCCCGTTCTTCATCCTCTTCCGTCCCCCTTTTTATTTTTTTCCCCCTTCTACCTATGAGGCGCCGTTTGTGTCATAATTGTGGTACAAGAATATATATATTTTTTTTGCACAGATATATATTTTCTTCCATGGATATATATTTTGCTATGGATATATATTTTTTTCCATGGATGTAAATTTTTCTATGGATATATATTTTTTCTGTGAATTTATTTTTTCTACAAATATAAATTTTTTTCATGGATATATATTTTTCTACAGATAAATATTTTGTGAGTAGATATCTATTTTTGGAAGGAAATCTGTTAGGATCAATTAAGGTCAAGCATTTCTCAGAAATTGAACACAATAACCCTTGACCTTCTGTTGCAACAACTTATAGGCTACTCAAACATGGATGTGAATGACTGATTATAATTTTGCAAATTATTTTAAACACACTAGTGATCAACAAATTATACAAATTTGGAAGAGCATTGAAAATTGCTCATTGCAGTCATGCTGTTTTAGTCAAGATTACCACATTTAGAACATTTATTCTCAACTTATTTGAAGCTGCATGGTGTTTATACAATCGGCTTGAAAGTGGGAAGAATTTTGTTTAAAAGGAACAACTAGCAGGCCTTGTCCAACTAAAAGATCAGCTGGATGTCAAGGAAGTCCGAAATATAACATAAGCAAAGAACAAATTCAACTTTTGAGACAAGTAGGCTTGTGAGTAGCAGAGATTGTGTTACTCTAAACTCCTTGAGAGGAAGGGTTCAGGGTACAAAAGATGAGTGACGTCACTCTATTTTCAAGAATTATTCTTGGAATTTGGGTGGACTTACCCATCTTCAGCTAAATGCCCCTCAATAGGAATTGCCCCTCAATAGGAATTTCCACAGAGTCAAGAAAATATATATCCACAGAAAAATATATTTCCATGAAAAAAAAAAATATTTCTATGGAAAAAAAAAAAAAAAATATTTCCATAAAAAATATATATCCCTAGAAAAAAAATATTTCCATGGAAAAAAAAATATATTTTCATGGAAAAAATATATATCCATGTAAAAAAAAAATATATTCTTGTACTACAATTATGACACAAACGGCGCCTCATATTCTACCACCCTACCCCAACTTTTTTTTTTATTTCGCTAAACATTTTATTCAGTCGGGTTTTTATCGATATGTAAAAAAAAAAATTGAACGACAAGGCAAATGATTTGCACTTTTTAAAAAATGCATCGAGCAAACAAGTTGCGAGACATTTTTCTTACTTAATTATTCAAAGTGTGTGTGATAGGAAAAAATCCGTTTTAAAAATTAAAATCAATCAAAATGCATGTAACCTATTTACCCAATGATGAGAAATTGAATAATTAAAAACGGAAAATATTTTTTATTTAAGTGATCGCATTCGGTTTAATGTGTAAATATTGTTAGTGACAAAGAGACGCTTTCGTGTAATTTTCTGTTGTGATTTGGAGGAGGAAAAGCGAATGCAATTTGCCTGCTGACAACATGATTAAAGTGCGTTCACAACTTCATTTTGGCGCTGTCAATCGAACGAGCAACTCAAATGTCAACTCACTCCACTCGCCACTCACTTTTCTATTGTGACACAAAAAAAAATCCATAGCCGTCTGTTCTCCCATTTTCTTCTTAACTACATCTCTTTTTAGAGGATACAAAGAGACCGGGTCATTATTTGATATGGCCAGGTTTGGGTCATAGAACTGTTTTATACATACACAAATATTTGACATACCAGCCCCAACAGTTGATCAGTTAATGGGCAATTGTAGTCATAAGTGGTTACATTTTGTCATGGGACCATTTAAAAAAAAAAAAAAAAGATGACTGAAGTCATTAAAATTTGGTTAAATTTTTTTATGGTGATTGTTTATTGACCCTATCTGGTTGCAAAAACAACTAAAAATTTACTAGCTCTTGCAGGACACTTATTTGAGGAACCAAATAAACTCAAATTTCAAAAGACAACCATAACCCCTTCCCTTGTGCTCGTTTTGCCCCTTAATTTCATATTACAGCGCCCCCAATAATTAACAAACAAAGCGGCGCTTGTGTTCACCACCTTGCATCAAAAAACAATCAAGTATTTGGTACTTACTTTTGTGGTTCATTCGGGTCCCTTTTCTTCTTCTTCTTCGGTACTTTTGGCTTCTTGATCGCATTGGCACTTTTCAAATCCTGTGGCTCCGGTGACGGTCTTTTCATTCCACTCATCATCTTCACATGATAAAATTTCTTTTCAATCATTCTCCCCCACATTCCACTTGTTGCATTTCTCACCTGCATCATCGCAGCTTGACCCCCGTGTTGAGAATGTTGCGCGCTGTCATCACTATCCTCGCTCGTCTCCGGCCCCGGTGAAGTGTGATTTGACCCCGGTGGAGACCCGCTAACAGACGACGGCGCACGCGGAGCCATAAACTGAAGTCCGATCTGATGCGACGTGAGTGGGGCAGGACTAATAGTAGTTAACAATGTTGTTGTTCCCATCATGGATTGTTGTACAGCGTGTTGCTGTTGTTGTTGTTGTTGTGGTTGAAGTATCAACTGGTGAGACGCTTGAGGCTCAGCTAAAGTGTAAGTCGGTTGAGTCTCAAAAGACTGAGAGCTGCAAAGATTTTTTTAAAAAATCAATTAAAGTTGATAAAAATCAACACTAGGGGGTGGTGACTCACATGGCGTTCGCTTGAGATGTCATCATTGTGGACCCATCATTCATCTGTGTCAAATAAATTCCATGAGGAGAGTAATGAGTTTGTGCCATCATAATGGGCTGTTGTTGTTGTTGTTGTTGTTGTTGTTGTTGTTGAGCCATGTTTTGTTGAGCTCCTAGTGTCATCACTGAAACTGATTCGCCCATATTTGTAGCGTGGCTCATTTGCTTTGAATGAAATAATGAAAATGTGATTAGCGCAAAAAGTTTAGCATTCTGTGCTAAGTTATTTTATGACAAAAAAGTGGTCAGTTTTGATCATCACTTATCACTGGTTCAATTTTTGATCTTCTAAATGACCAATTACTAATTGATAACTCCAACAACCAAAAGTGCAATAAACAATTTGGTAATCAAATATTTGATAAATGACTAATATTGATCCAACTAAATGACTCATCATTTGATTACATTTCATTTTTGAGCAAATACTTTTCATAATGAATTCTGAGAAAAATGACCACATTTTTGATCAGCTGATATTTATAAATTGATTTTTTTTTAAAGTAATTTGCTTTTAAAGATGAATAATGTTTGTTCCCTCAATTTGGTCAACCAATTTATTTCAACTGACCAAACTTTCCGATAACAAACTTTTATTTCATTTCATACTTACAGGAGGGTTATAACCTTGAGTGTTCATTTCCCCACTTCCATCCCCACTCGTAGATTGGGGTAAACTTATAGGGGGTATCTCAAATTCCTCGTCTCCAAAACTAGGCGTGTGGAATGTCTGCAAAAATACAAACACAAAATAAATTAAAAAATAGTCAGGTATTAAATTCCTTATCAAAGTGATTTACGACGCCAAATGAAAAGCAGCTGCGTTTTTTAATCAAAAAAAAAAAACTTTGATTCACGTTGGTCAAACAATAAAGCGCAAACATTATTTTTTATTAAATTGATATTTTTGGTTTAAAATATAGAAAAGACGAGAGGGGGAAAAAGCAATTAGAATTGTGTGACGATGCTGGATGATGTTCCCCCTCTATCAAATTCAATTTCACAAAAGAGAGTTGCAAACTTAATTATCTTCACGTGTCGTGCCATAAACTTACAACCGAGCGTAATATTATTAGAAACCTTAGTTTAACATCATTTCAACTTTGCAACATCAAAATGAAGAAAAAGAATTTTATGAGTTGCAATAAAAATTTCCTGAATTTTCATTACTCGGCCGTAAACTACTTTACAACATTTTTAGAAAAAGAAAAAAATTTTTTTGCAAAATGGCTTCACTCTTCATTTCCAAGCGATTTACTCGTTTATTAACCAAACTTTAAAAAGAGAAATAAACTGACTGTTGGGGGAAGTGAAAGAGTGATTAAAAATAAACCTTTCACACTCTCAAATACTGCCGAAAACGCGTACCGTATCTAAAATAAATTTCTGAAGTTCAGCCATAATTTCGTCCTCCATTTTTCAAACCTGTTTAACGTCACTAAATGAAATGAAGGTGTCGCCGACTGGTGGCCGTTTGTTGCATTGTACCCTAATATCTATTAGCTAGGAATTAAAAATTCCGAACAGTTCAGAACTAGTTCTGGGGGTCTAGGGATTTTTTACTGTAGTTATTGTAATTACACCACGTGCCCTCTCTATTACAGGAATAAGCCTTTTGCTTCATTAAATTTAGTGCTATCACGCAGTTTGAAACATGGATATGGTAAAGTAAACATTTCATTAATTTTCTTTTATATATTCACGTCTTCGAAAATATATCCAAACGATCTCATCTTTAGCAATTAATGCCAGTATCATTAAATATAATTTTAAAAAGTTTCTAAAATATTTCTAAACCCTTGAAAAACAGATTAAGGGAAAAGTCTCTTGAGCCAAATGACGTTACACAAATGGAAAAATGTTCTCTCATTGAGTGCACACAAAATTAGCGACATTGCATTAGACGTGGTGCATAAAATCCAATTGGTATAGGAGCAAAAAGAAATTTGTAGCAACAAGCGTTGTTACAACCTTTGAGGCACGAGATTAAATGAATGCTAATGCGCTCGTAAAAATCGAAGTAAAGTCGTAAACTACAAGAACGAACGTGCATTTTAAGATGGAAAAGAAAAAAGATGTCATTTTAAAAAACGACCTCCTTCATCATCTTACAAGAGTTAACAACTTTGGACAAGATAATGGGTTCACTAAGATGCAAAACCATTATCTCCTTACTTCACTCTCATTTTTAATTCCTACAATGTTTAGGAGAAGAATTTAAAATCGATTTTTAAAACTAATAAAAGGCCTCAATTGTTTAAAAACTGGTGCTTTAATTGTTGCAATAAATGACGTTCCAGTCTTTGAAGAAATGACGCTTTAATTATTAAAACGGAGCTTCAATCGGTCACCGTTTATTGGTCGTGCGTTAAACCAAATTGGTTAAATTACAACGATCGGTCAATGATACGTTTGGTTCCGGGCGCGGCGTCAAAATAATGCGTAACGCAAACATGCACCCAAATCAAATTAGGAAAAAAAATGTGCAAAGATGGATGCTGTTAAATTAAATATCCAATAACTAGAACATTGAACTCGTTTAAAATAGAACAACTTTTTTGCCCATCATCCCCTTTTTCTTTTCTAAGAAACCAAAAGGGTTAATTCTACGTAATTAACACAAAGACCAATGTCCACAAAAATAATAAAAATTCAAATTAAATTACCTGATCCGATGACATATAACCGTTGTTATTTTGTGCACTAGGGTCAGGAATGCTAAGGGAAAGGTCGAAGCTCTCGGCTCCCTGTAGCGAAATAAAAAAAAAGAAATGTCATAAAATGTCAAACTAGTGATGAGTTAACATTCACTTTAAAAGAAATATTTCTAACTTATTAACTTTTTATTATTCTTGAAAATAAAAATTCAGAATGCGAATTATGTTGCAACTACAATTACTTTGTCGCCAAATTAAATCACGGTCATAAATTTTATTTATGAGCTCACTTAATTGCACGAAAAACAAATTTAGAGTAGAGAAGTTGGGTGAATAATAATAATAAAAAAGCATATCGTAGTATCTGAATTGAGACTAATTTATAACACAAAATCAAGGACCACACGCAAATGGTTTTTTTTTTTTTTTGAAATTGTTAAAAACACAAAAGATAATTTAAATCACTTCAATTGCGTTTTAACAGATGAAACCATAAAATTCTCTAATTTATATAATACACGACTACAATTGTTTAAAAATGGCGTCTCAGTTGTTTACAAAGACAATCAACAAAATGATGATGCGCATCAAAACACAAAAATGATGGGCAACAGAAAGGTCATCGGACATTCACCGTCAAGGAATGTTTGGTAATTTAAAGTAAACAACCCTCCGAATGAATTTTTTTTAATGTGACAACGTTATGATGATGATACGTTATAAAAAAACAAACAAGGAATCGTGAGTTGCAATAAAAAAAACAATATTAGCATCTTGAACCTTTGACCAACGTCCACAAAAATACGTTGCATAGACGACCTCTAGTGGCCATTTCGTAAATGAAATGATCTTTTACCCTGACATGATGACTCAGTCGTATAAATAGGTTTTCGGTCATCGGAGAACAAACAAATGACCAGTCCCCTCTTGTTACCCCTAACTTTCAATCTCTTTTTCCCCCTTCCCATTTATTACCACCACAAACACGACTCACATAAAACACATTAGTGGCGCTTGGTCGATCAAGATGAGACAAATCAAATATAGGTGGCCTCTACCTCCAGGTCTTTCTTTGATGAAGAATAAAAAAAGGTGTCAAAACCACACCCTAAAAATGCGCGTGCTTTTCTACCCTCCAGGGGGTAATTAAAACTTCTTTTCATCTCCCAATAACAGATGGGGGTAAATTCACATCAAATAGTAAATTTATTCCCACCTTTTGTTTCCATTTGTATAGAGTTAATTAAGTTGTCGACAGAGGGAGTAAATGTTGTGTAGCGACAACTAGTGACAAAGTAATGAATTGACCAAAAGGAGATTCCTCGCCCTTGGCCTTGTTTTCGTGGCCGACCTGACTCTTCTTGTAAGAGCCATCAAGTGAGAGAAGAGAAGAGCCGGAAGGAAGAGATCGAGAGGAGACCACCACCGCATTAAGATAATGATGACGTAGAAAGGCGAGCTCTTGAGGAAATCCTCTTCATATAGAGAGTAAAGAAGAGCATCAAACTCCAATTTGTGGGAAGAGCTTTCTTTTTATAAGTGGTTGATGGGAATAAAGTTAGGAAATGAAAAAAAATGACACCTGGCCAGGTGAAAGTAATAATGACAGGTGGTCACAAAGGGCATATTATTCACACTTTTTAACTCTTTTTTAAGTGGAACTACAGCTGTTTCCTTTAAGAAATTTTTAGAAGCGAATTTTTTAAAAAAGATTTTTTGCCGAAGTCGATTTAAAAAAAACTTTGATTGAAAATTGTTGAAATTTTTAATTGTTAATATGTTAAAACAGTTGAAACGCCATTTTAATTAATTAATTTTAATTGTAAACGTTTAAAATATCTTAAAATTCATTTGAAAAAAAAATTCACTCAAAACAATTGCAACGCACAAAGCGAAAAAAAGGATTTAAAAAAGGGGAAATTTCTTTTTTTTCTTCTTTACAAACTCGGTTTGCGAGTCGCAATAAATTCGCTGTAAAAACCCAAGTTGCACCATTAAAATGGCGACGGGGCACGTGGTACAGTAGACAAACCCCCCTCTAGTCCCTTATTGCCATCTGGGACGCCATCAAACAAACGCCAACCCTAAAACACAAATGGCGCCTTCCCATCATTCCTCCATACAAAATTGCATCCACAGAGAGAACTTAATGGATACATTCAAAAGAAAATTTCACCTATTAAACATGGCCGCCCGCATAACAAAAGACTCGTAAAAAAAAGAAACAAGATCAAAATCATTAATATGCAAACACTTTTTCTCGTAATAAATTACGACCTCTCATTGTGCAAAAATTCCAATAAATATTTCACAAACAAAACAAAAATCCATTACTAAAATTACAGACTTAAATAATTCATTTTAAAAAAACTGATTAGTATTAAAGATAACTCTCCCTAGTGGATCAATACTTCATTTTTCCTTTCCTCAATTTACACTTAAGCCCTGAGTACACTCATTCACAATTTGATTAAAATTCAAGCCACAGTCAATCAACTGCTATCAATTTGTCCACGTGGCCCTTTTCAAAGACCAGTTGGCCAAGACAATTTTTCTAAATTTCCTCCAGTGAATCATTCCCCCTATAGACAACACACCAGATTAGTGGGCCGTGACCCCTCCCTCTCATTCTATTCCCCCCCAATTGAGCCTGGGGGAATTGCTTTATTAACATCGTCCACTTCATCTTTCAAACTACAAATAACTTGATTTTATCCCACTAAATATTTCTTTGTTGCTAGGCAATTTATGGGGGATGAAGAAACTAAATTATTTTTTTTTTGAAAATTCTTTAACCCCCTCCCCTCTTTTCATATCGATCTGTTAAGAAAATAAAAAAATCTAAACATCTCATCCCCACAACAAATTCATTTTCTCTTCCCCCCCTATTGGATGACGTCATAGCTGCACAATTGATTCAATTTTCTATTTATTCATAGACTGGATTAACGATGACAAAAGGAGGTACGTGAGGGGACTACCAAAAGGAAATGAGCTCGACCTTGTTTTTAAATTAACAAACAAAATTCTAAACCGCAAATGTAATTCCCTTTTTATACATCAACTTCAGAATTCGCTAAACCGCATAAAACGAGATTCTCTAAACGGAATAATTTGAATATCTAAAAATCTACTAAAAAATTTAATACTCTAACTTAATATTCAACTACTTACTACTGTAATCATTTACCTAACCTAGAATTTTAATAATTAAATAGCGCCAAAATGATTTTCGAGGCACTATAAAAGTTAGATCGAGAAGAACTAACGCCATGTTACTTATTACATAAAAGCCTTCGCTTCATATGTAGTCACTTCATTTCATGCGAGTGAAATATAAAAACATGTCATAAAACCCATTTTATATCACAAAAACCGCATTATTTCAATAGAACACAGTGCGTATAAAACGAGATTCACTAAACGAAACAATTTAAATTTATCGAAATTTATTTACACCTTTAACATGCAACTTAATTTTCAAATACCAACATATATATAATCACTTCCCTAACTATAACCATACTAATTAAAATCTTCCGAAACGTTTTTACAATAACAAGAAAACTTAGATCGAGGCAATCACCCGCCATTATTTTCGCTTTTTTGTTTTCATCAGTTAAACCTCTTTACACGAAAGAAATTCAATTGTGAAAGGTTACAAGATAAAAAAATCGGGAAAAAAAAAGACAACACAAGATCTTGTTCTTAGGTCCCTGTTGGAGACTCCTACAATGTACTTTAGGGTCATCCGAGAAAGGAAATGCGTAGAGGTCGGGCTTCGTGTCACAAACCCCCTCCTCTTGAAAAGCGATTTCTTACTGGCTTTTTGCCAACATCTTACGATGTTAAAGAAAGAAGAAAAAAATCTCAACGTCCACTTAGACGCAAAATGGTGGGGTGTTCTTGTCAAGATTGAAAGGTGAGAAACTAAAAGAAAATCCCTGGTTTATGTGGAAAAACGGAGCTCCACTTCCGTTTCCCTCCAACGAATTACTTTTTTCCCGACTAGTAATAGAACAAGTTGCCATAGCTACTATCACGTATCGGTACTAAAACGAGCGACTCAATCTCCTAGAAAAATTGATTTAAAAAAAAAATTCCAGTTTTTCCATTTACCCAAAAATGGCGTCTGCGTTTCTTTGTTATGACGTCAATAATCATCAATTTAGTCGACATAAATGATCTTTTCCTTGTCGTCACCTATCATCCGCAGTGACCTGAAGAATTGACCACGTCCATAGCGTTCAAAGATCATTGATCAAAAAAGGGGAAGGGAGAAAAGAGGGGTTCCATCAAACTCAATAAGAAGAGGGGGTAGTTGGATACAACGACTCATCATTTTTCACACGTTAAGAAAAGAAGCAGGGGGATAGAGAGAAAAAAATGCACAGTCATCTGGAGAACGTTGACTAGTACCACACTCAATTACACACTCTTTTCTCCCCCCTGTTTGAACCTCCCACCTCATCACCCAAAGAATATCCAATAACAAGACAAAAAAACAGATTCATCAACTTCCTTATTCATTATAAACAAAAGCACTTCCTTTCCCATCTAAAAATATAACGCCACCTGGTGGAACTAAAATGTTTACTCATAATAATGACAATGAACTTAAAGAAATGATGGGGGAGGTGGGGGTTGTGGATTTATGTTTCAATTTTTTTTGAAAAAATGAAGGGGTTGGTTGGGGCGATGGGGGGGTGGGGGGGAAAGATGACAAACGAGATTGGAAAGTAGAGTGGCACAAAATGAAAACAGAAAAAAAGGGGATTTGTTTCTATTCAAATCTCTTTTCTGTCTGATGGATGAATGCATCATATTGAATGACACAAGTGGGGGAGGCAAATGGACGGATAAGATCGCGTCTGACCAGATAACCAATGATCACGCGTCACTCTTCTTGCAAATATGTGCGCTCAAATGTGTCAATTTGTGCAAACAAAATGGCGGTGCATTATTCTGTGCTGATCCAATATCTTCTTTCCCCTCTTCTTTCTAACGGCTAATTTATCATTTGTAAAAATATTCAAAATGGCCTCCTGACTCACCATTCTAATACTCAAGCAAATTTATCACTGTTTTTCATACCCTCATCTCACCCCTCTCCCTAAATGACGTCATTAAACAATAGGTTTTTTTTATGGTGTGATTAGTCAGTTTGAGTAAACATACCAACAATGGGAAGAAGTCCAACAATAAGAACGTGCGATATTTTGAATCGTTTTCCCACGTTCATATGCCAACAAAATGCCCGGTACTGCCTTTTTTTTTTAATATTACATTAAAACACCCTCTTATACTGACTTATAATAACTCGTAACTTTCACCAGTTTTGGAAAAGACCTTATGTTTTCCTGCGTTTACACCAACTCGCGCAATTGATTTATTACGACGTGTTCGTAAACGATTCTTGTTGCTACACTGCTTAATGCTTTTAATGCCGTACGTTATCAGATTTTTATGGCAATCTGGTTTTAAAATTGTGCAAAGATGTGTTCTGTCAAAAAATGACTCGTCACATTATACGTCAACAATAGTTTGAGCAATTTTTAGCGTAGCCCTTTAATTCTTTAGTGCTAAACTCGTTATTATTAACGTGCGGTTTTTTTTTTTTTTTTTTTTAGTTTTCGTTTCCTCGCGTTAATGTTCTTACTTAATGTCGTTCCACTTCATTCTTTCAATTTGGAGTGCTAATAGAGGCTCAAAACGGTCCAAACCAATTAAAAAAAGAGATTGAAAAATCCTAAATCACTATTGGACAAACACTGACACCCGAAATAACAGATTGGGCAGCAGGAATTAATTTGAGCGACCACCTGGGCTAAATTAGGCCACATATCGAGTCATTAATCAACGAGTCTGACCGCCCACCTAATAAACCATTTACCTGTCTCAACTGCCACTTTTAATCAGAATTCCAATTAAAAAAATACTTGACCAAAAGTGTCACATCAAAAATGACAAGATAAACCATAAGGATTTGATGATGATTCATTAAAGAGGCCAATGACCACACTTTGATTTTCAACCATTAAATTAATTAAACCAGACACAAGATCTAGGTCAGTTATACTAAACTACACCCTCTAGCTAAATTAACTATCAAAATCCGTTCCATGAACTCGCTATTTTTTTTTCTCTCCTAGTGTGACCCAAGGCCCTGACTTCTGTCCACTTCACTGCAAGAGTCCAATTACTCAAGCAGCGCAAGAGGTCGTTTCAGCTACTGCAATTGGCGAGCGCGCGCGCCATGATCGGACAATTCGCACCTGCTCAACTTTTTCCCACACAAAATTTTTCCCTTAGGCCAATAAAGGGATCAAAAAGGACTCCCATTTTTAACCCTTTGGGTTCTCTTTTACCTCACCCAAGAATGTTGATCCACCAGTCACATGCCAAACCTGACCCCAGGGACAAAGATGGAGGTCAGCGGTAGCTTCAAGGCCATGGGAACTCTAAAATGCACTTTACTGATCAAATTCAAAATGAGTTAATTGCCACACAAATCAAATTTTGAAAAGAGCAACGTTGTCATTTTTCTAGTGAATAAAAGGAGACACCTGGTGTAGGGCGAGGGTTGAAGCGTTTTTTATTAGGAGAAATAAATGCGTGAAATAATGTTCCTTGTGGAGATAGTTGGCTGAGATAAAAGGAGCGAGTCGATATTTTTGACTGGAGCCACATTTCACTTGTAATAAAATTCTCACTCTACGAGGATAAAGAAGAAGGAGAAAAAAAATGACTCATCTCCAAACGACGATGTTTGAATCATTTTATATTTTCTTTTAGGCAATGTTTTATAGTTTTAATTGCCCTTTCTTTTGCCATTATTTTTGAATTTTTTTAAACATAAAGTTTTGCAATTTTATTACTAGTATTTAAAAAACGCTCGCAACAATAATCGCTTTTTTGGTACATTTTGACATTAATTTACAATTTTGGCAATGTTTAACACCGATTTTTCATATTTTGGCAGTGTTTTGGTATTATTTCACAATTTTGGCACTGCTTTACAACATTTCAGGTTTCTGGCACTATTTGGGTTACGCTATTTATTTTTTTAGTAATAATAACTATCAAATTCCATTTCTGTACCGCAGTATATAATTTGTTTTACGCAAATTTCCAAAAACTCATTCAACTGCAAAATGAATTTCCTCCAGAGAGAGAAAGCAAAACAGGAAAGGGCCAAGTCACGCATAAAACGATGAGACGGCAGCTAATCCCCGGGGTGTCCTTTAATTGCTGATGAAAATAACATCTGTTGTATTGACACTAAAAATCATCATAATGAAAAGCAGGTGCAATCAAAAAAAAAAAAAAAAACTTCATATCTCAAGGTTTTATTTAATTATTGCCACATCTGGTGCTTGTTTAAAAATCTATTAAAAATCATGCAAAAATCTTGCCACTAGATGGAGAGGATAAAGAAAGAGAAGATCAATGGCTGACAAAGCAAAGAAAAGCAACTAGTGCTAATCTCTGCTTCAATAGGCTTCTTATCTTTAAGAAGGGGCTTAAAATTCAACAACTAGTAAACAAGTAATGTTTAAGACTTACAAATTTGAATTTATAAAATCTAGAAAAAAAAGCTCATTAGTGTTGCGAATAAAATAGAAGGGAGGGAACGGCGACGGAGAAAAAAAATCGTTAGTCGCATAATTAGATTGGTGCAAATTAATCCCAGCGACAAACACACTTAATTACAAGCGACATGATTGGGAAAAAAGGGGGGGCAAATGACGTCATTGTAAATTAATGAAGAGAGGAGAGTAAAAAAATAATTATAAAACGCGAGTTTTATTTAAGGGATTTCTAGAAAGGGGGAGCGTCGTGGCGATAAGAAAACCCGGTACACGAGTTTTTGGAGTGCCATCTGCTCAACACCAGGTGCGCTTTTCACCTGCGTATTGTTTGTTTATAAATAGAAAAAGTAAATAATTTTTCTCGTTATTATATACAATTTAAGTGATTCAATTTGCCACCAGATTGCGCATCAGGGAAAACGAGTGTTGCCGCGATTTCCGATAATTGAGTGCGGGCCAGCGACGGGGGATCGGCGATCGGCCGACACGGCCGCACTCACTTGTGTCGGTTGACCCCGCGAGGCGCAACTCGTTTAATTACCCGAACACAAACGACCAACGGCGTGGCGCATTTCACCAGTTGATCGCGGCTCCCCACGCGCCAATTACGAGCGCAATCATCTCCTCTGAGCGGGAAAAACAGCTCAATATCACGGACGCACTCGCCCGAATCTCACACATACTCAACTCCTTCTTACGCACCTCACTAATTTGCTCTTTTTCTCGTCTTTAGTACGAAATTTGCGTTTCGCAGTTTCGTCAATTCGCAGAAAAGAGTAAGACAAGCAATTCAAGTATCTACTTCAGTGCAAAAAAAAAAACAAGAAAATTAATACCAAAGTGTGTCATAAATAAAAAAATAGCTGGCCAATTAGAAAAATCAAAAGGTTAACTTATTAGCCAAATAGCGCCAAAACACTGCCAGAAAATGTAAAATTTCTAGCCAAAAAAACAAAATTAAAAGAAGTATACTCTTAAAATGAACATTATTGCCAAAATAGCGCCGAAGATGTTAAACTAGTGGCCAAAAGTGTAAAATCAATGCCCAAAATGAAGGATTAACGTCAAATCGCGCCAAAAATGTAAAACAAATAGCAAAACACAGCGCCCAACAAATTTCACCACAAGAGGGCGATCAAACAAACAAACAAAAAAATCAAAGATGGTAAAACGAGTAGCCCAATTCTTATAGGGGGTTCTTGAAAGGACCCCCTTTCTGTCACGTTTCCAGATAATTTAAGAGCTCGGATGGGCCACCTGTTGTTCGCTGACCTCAGGGGGGGAGAGTGAAACACAGCTGCCGCAACATTCCCCAAACAACAAACACACAAAAAAATGTTAAGATTATTACCTTGAATAAATACTGATCAAACATCCTATTCATATCAACATCTGTCCCCGGTGCTTGGCAATAAGCGGCGGAATCCATGGTACTTTAAGAAACAACGCCACGATGGACCAACGTGGCCGGCATCACTTTGACCAACTTTTTTTTTTTTTGCACACACAGAGACAAAAAGAGACAGAGAAAAAAAATTAAAGATCCATCCAACGGTTTAGTCAAATGTTATCACTGTAGCACGGTGTGATGTCACTGACTGAGCGGCGTGGTTCGGCTACCTAGCGCCGTTGCTTCATCTGGCAGCCGCTCGCGGTTATTGTGCGCCAATTGCTCCGAGGCTGTTCCACCTGTGATTCGCCACCCCGTTTCGGCAACCAACAAAAAAGCTGATTGGGTGGCGCTCCTAGCTACGGCCGAGTCCAATACATAATAGCCCAGGGATGGGGCAACAAACACATCGCAACAACTGGTGACGAGATTATAGGGGGAGAACGAGAGTAGAGAAACGCCGAGGATGAGGATGCTGAGTTGAGAAATCTATTAAAACCACCAAATGTCACTTGAATTGACCCAGCGAAAAAAAAAATTTTTTTCTTCTTGCACCAGAAGTGAATTAAGCCGCCATCTTTTGAAAACGTACGAATGACATCGTTAAGAATTCATTAGCGAACAACCGGATTCATTAAGAGACTTGTCGCGGCCAATTAAGCAGCGACGATGAGAGAAAAAAGGGAATAAGAAACCAAACATCAATTTACATTTAAAATATATTCTTGGAAAAAAGAGATCTTTTTCTTGATCACATTTTAATATTGATTAATTTTGATCTGTTTTGGATCAATTTAAACCCTCACTCTTGAAATATCAAAATGTATCGATATTTTTTTGATCTCAAATTGATACTACTAATAACAAAGTTTATTATTTTCACTTCCAAAATGCATCAAATGATTCACAAGATCAAAAAAAGATGTAAATAGAATCAAATTTTTGTAAGGGTTACACCAAACCCCTAAAAAAAAAAATCTTTTCACAATGAAATTTCTCTCCTTCCACAATTTCGATTTTCTACACTCGGCGATGTTTATTTTTCAATGTTAAGCAGATCAAGGCAAACAGCCTCCATTATTTGACCTCGGTTGCCTAGCAACTACATCCCACCCCCACTCTTTTAAAATGCGGACAAGTTAGGTCAGCAACATTTTCCCAAATGAAAAAAAAAAAAAAAACTGTTATATTGCCCCAACAAGAAAAAAAAATCTTTTACTACTTGATAGGGGAAATAGAGTCAAAGCAAACCAAAGTGGTCAGTTTAAAGTGGGTGTTGGTGGCAGCGTCCACTCGTGGCCGAGTTAAGTGTCAGAGGAGGATGTGTCAATGTTGTTGTAAGAGGGTTCTTTTCTCGCGTTTGTCTGAAGAAAAACAAGTCACCATCAATCATGGCAAACATCTATCCTTGGCACTAACAATACAAACACCCAACCAACCGATTGTATTGATTTACCCTCCCTCATTCCTTTTATTTTGCTCTCTCAATTGGGGAGAGGTAGAAGTTTCACTTTGCTTTCAAAATGTATAGCACTGTGGTGTTAGAACCTAACGGAATTTCCCCAATCTGATTACCGTTAATGGTTGATGATGTCATTACGTTTATACAGTTAACCCTTTTATTTCTTTTCCAGGTATATAAATAGCCAATTTGCACCGTTACATCACCTTATTAGTTCCAAGTTAGCAGTGCATAGCTGTTGCTGTAACGGATACTCACTACCGCGACCGTTACTCTAACAATAAAATGTAACGCATTATTGGAATAACATTAGGGGTAAGGTTATAAAAGTTGATAAAAATCGTTAAGGCCAAGTTGTGTTCACACAAGAGCAAAATTTTCTTACTAAAGTTGACGAATGGCTACGCATTTCTTTCCCCTAATGCAGTAATCTTTCGCGTGATTTCGCGTTACCTCAATGTGAACACAATCATTAGTCTAGTTTTCCAGATACAGCGTGGATGCAATGCCCTGAACCGAAGGTCTGCTTACAAAAAAATCTGCAACATTAGCACTGATGACAGCAGCCATGACCCAAAAAGAGCAAATTCCAGAACTGGAATAAGTTCTACGAACTGATCTTGTAAACAAGGGTGAGGGTTATGCAACACTAAAACAGCATGACGAATGTTTCGTGCTCTCGCAAAATAACGTCATCTCTCGCTAATGTCACGAGATGTGTGGAATGTCTTTGCACGGCATTACATAACTGACTTAACGCAGCATAAATTTATGAAATTACTGAAGCACTACTTTTGTTCTCTCCCACAATGCATCACATCACAACCGTAAACGGACAGCAAACGTTAATGCCACTGGACTGAAATTGAAATAAAACAACCACTTCTAACTTTCTAAAATTGTTGGCCCAATAAACAAAAAATCTTTGTTATGACGTCAACATCTCCATTGGCGTAATTCAAAATTCGATCCACCGTTTTGAATTATTTACCCCCCAAAAGCCATTTTGAGGGGTAATTTACCTATCGACTGGTTCATTTAAGGAATTCTGTTGGTGGTGAGGGTGTGAATTCTGGTTTTGGAAAGTCACGAAACGGCCGCCATTTTGCATTCAATCAATTTGAAAGAACCAATTCGCCATTTGCAATTGTTTTTAAAGAATAAATAAATTTTCTCACAACTTATAACCCCCCAGTAGCCATTAGCAGCCCTAATCTTTAATACTACCCCATTAATCCACACGCTATCAAACAAAAACACACATTATTGATAGCATTATACACCTTCCTTTTTTTCAATTTCATCCCCCTGTTTAATCCACCCCCTAAGATCGCTCGACCGGTCAATTAGATGACACAACCCTTTGATTCCTGAAGGGGAGAGATTGGCAATTCCAAATTGTGTTCTTCCATTAATTCGCTAGACAATAAATGACACGAGACGCGTGATTCATGTTTCGATTCCCTCTTATTTTTCCCTTTTCCCCCTCCTTTTAAATAATCCTTCCCTCCCTATCTATAAAACATTGGTACACTATGTGCAGCAATAAATAAATTAAAAGACGAGCAATAAAATCCACCAAACGCACTTGCCACATATATCTCTACTACCCCCTTAGTAAATACACAAAAAATTCCATACTTTTAGTGCCCATTTGGCAATTATTCCTCTACTATTTCATTTTTATAATACCACTTAAATGAATGGAAAAAGTATTAAAAACAAGAGGAACTTTTTTATCCACAAAAGTTATTAATTTTCTCCCCTCTTTCGTCAAATCATGGCACCTGTTTGCGACTTAAAATCTCAAGGTCTTGGAAAAAAAAAAAATACAAGAGGAAGAAGTGAAGAAAAAAAAAGAATACACGCAGTTGGAACGATTCAATAGCTCATAAAGTGGATAAATGTGCGGCGGTTTAAAAACCTATTAACCTTCAGAAGAGAAAACAGCAACCAAGGCCAAGGATCCCGGAGGAATTTAACAGAAACCACAATTTATTAAATACTTTCACACCATAAAATGTCCGTAAATAAGAATTCGGTTAAGACGTTAAATTACTTTATTAATTAAATTGAGTATATAAAAAATAAAAATATTTTTTTTGTAACAGCAGGGCATTTTAAATGTTTTTAATTTGTAGAAGTTTGTAATTAGCCAATAAAAGTCATAACAAAAAACAATTTTTTCTGAGTTATTAATGAAACACTTGAGAAAACCAGCAGATGTAAATTATAAATACCTCAAATCATGTAAAAGACAACTAGCGGCTTGAAATTTCAAAACAAGACTATTATTGGAGATTTCCAGTAATGGAGAACAAGGCACTATTATCATCTTTCAAGATCTCACCAACTATAGTTTCCAGCAATAATCGATATGCAGAAATTATCACACTTTAATAACGATAGCTAAAATTGGCGAATGTCTCACTAGATCATGTTTACAGTCAAGTCAATTTTAAATTGACGTGAAAAAAAAATTACCCCTAATGACTAGGAATGCAAAAAGGAAGAAAAAGAGAAAATATGTGAAAGTTGATAGCTTAAGGAAGAAGGAAAAAATATTTTTAAGGAAATAATTAGACAAGGGGAAAAAATAAAAAGAGAATTTTGGCGGTTAAAACGGGTCATTTCATGTTGTCCAGATGGATATCCATGTTGTTTAGGTAGTTTTACCAGGGGTCCAGCATTCGTTTCTAAAGCAAACAAGTAAAGGGGAGGGAAATCCCCACCCCACAACTCACGAGGAACACAGTAGTGGACACCAATTCCACTTTTGTGTTGATCTTTGTGCACTGCACTCTCGTCTCTTCACTCCTGAATACCTGTCACCAAAGAAACCTGCCCCTTTCTACTAGGTCAAAATGCATTGAAAAGAGAAAAAGAGGGTAAAAAGATGCACTCCACCAAAAAAAAAAAAAAAATGCTAAAATGGCAAACCAATTACGTGACACTTTGCTAAACAACGGCGAATGTCATTCCTAATCGGTTAAATTGACGCCCTCTGTCGTCAATTATTTACACATTCTTGCTATTCTATCCTCTGGTCGTGTCACACACGAAATCACTTAGTGATATAAGCAAAATGTTGCTTCCTAGTTGTGCAATATTTTGCAATTGTCGATAATTTCTTTATACGGAGCGCCGTAATTTCCTAAACAATCAGTCATTCTAAAATCTTTTCATTTTGTATCTCACAAAGTGGGTGAAAATTTTTTTTTTTATTTCAATTTGCCATATGCCAAGCTACTCATCAAAGCTAGAAAAGTGACAACGTCTATTGTGAGTGTGAATAAAAAAAAAAAAAGTCATTTTGCATGAAAAGATGATAAGCTGGCAAAAGCCGCTTTTTTAATCCCGAACGTCTTTTGTATGTTGAGTTTTGACAGAGCCCATTATTTTTAACAGCTGTCAATCGTCATCGTGTACATTTTGATGACATTTATGCGCAGTGTGCTAATCTTCCAATCCTGACCTCTTTCTCTGCTTTTCATCCAACAGTTGGATAAAATTCAATTTGCAAATTCTGTCATACTTTTCAAAAAAAAAAATTCACACAATACAAAACTTTAAATTCACGCAGAAATCATTCACTGCTACGGTAACAATACGCGTTTACGCTAATGTTACTCTTACGACAATGAAGTGAAGTGTCTTAAAAGCAGCAACATTAACGCAAATCGTTACCGTAAGAGTTTCACCGCCTCTTTATATTACAAGCTATAAGAATGCTATAACCAAAACTATAACATTAAATTCTTATAAATTATGACGTTTGACCAATTACCTTAAATATCGTTATAAATTTTAATCGGAATAGTTGTAATCTGCGGCGTAACATTGTAAATAACGTTTTTCGATCACAGTTGAACGATAATTTAGTCGTAGAATTTTTGTAACGTTTCAAAGTGCAACATAACGGCACAGCCTTACCTTATAAAAGTATAAAGTGCTTAACCACTTATGTTACACGCACTTAGGCTAGGCAAACGTCCCATTTTTAAACCATAATAAAACCATTTAACAACAAAAACTGGGTAATAAATGCAAATGACCAAGAAAAAGATGTTGAAACTCTTTAAAAATTTTAATCTCTTCCAGCATGATTTGCGTTATTCGGACGTTGATAAATGTAAAAAAAAAAAAACCCAAAGAATTTCCTGTTTTCCTCTCTCTCAAAAAATATTCATTAATTCTCTAGATGGAATGAAAAAAATTTCTTTTTAATTTAATTTTTTATAATAAAAAGGAACAAACATGCACTATTTTCTCAACACACAATATGAGTTTTACGATCACATCTGTCGTTATGTCAAGGGTTTGGTCTAATTACAGCTTCAACTTCAACTCAACCAAATCGGATTCGAGTGGCTGACCTTGCTATTGTCAAAGCGTATAACTATGATGATGAATAACAAGGAAAGAAAAAATCCACTTTATTATTACCTACAACAACAACAACAAGAACAACACACAAAAAATGAAGGAAAAGCGAAAACAATCCAAATTAAAAATTTCATATTTAATTAAAGTATATTAATAAACATCAATTTTATTTGACGTTTCAATATTTAAAAAAACTCTTATCAAGTGCTAACCTGCAAATTTAGTCAGTAGAGGGAGGGAGAGAAGAGGATTAATTACCTCTAACGACGAGCGAAAAGGGAAAGACGAGACGTTTGTAGTATAATAAGACCAAGCTGCAGCAACCAATTTGGCAAATTGACATTTTGGTTTATTGCTCCAGTTAAGTTGGTGAGCACTTTTCTGATTCCCCGCAGCAGTGGCGGCCAAATGCCTTTTATAACTGCTGCAAATTATGGTGATTATGTGTGATGGGCTCATGAATATGCACGCGCCAACCATTCAAAGCCTTTTGTGTTATGATTGAAAATAGACAGTGACATCAAGATATTTCTTGTTTATTAGTTTTGCTATATTATTCTTAAAACTCTTTTTACATGAATAAAAATCAGGTGTAAACATTTCCTAATTACATTCAGCAATATTTTCTGTCAACAATCGAAGGTGACGCACTTGAATAAGATGAAAAAACAAACACGACAAAAGGAAGGAATTGGCGGCGAATATTCAATTTGGATTTTAAAAGGAAGACGAGTCGAAAAGCAATCAAGTGAACACGAAATAAAAAAAAAAAAAATCACTCTACCTACCTTCCGTCAACTAATTCGCGCGCAAAAGATGAAGGGAAAATAAATGGAAGTGAGCATGCGCACTTAACTTGAATTATTCCCTGAATAATTTGGATTTCAATCTTATAAGTCACTGGAGCATATACATTTGAAAGATAAGGAATAAAGTATCAAAGTAAAAACATATTTTTTGATAATCATTGAATTATTGGCTCTATTGGGTAATACTATTCTTCATCTTTCTCCCTTCTCCCTCTCTAAAAATGTCAAAGTTTTTGGATTTGTGATCTGCTATTCCCTTCATTTTTTCCCCTCCCCCTTTTAAAAAAAATGTTGATGCTATTAAGAGAGTTAAATGAGTTTGTTATGAAGCAGATACACGACGATTTCACCCTTATCACATATAAATAAAAAAGCCGTAGGCTAAAAGACGACACGCGGCACGTGTTATTACCCCCTTCTTCATACCCCTACTACACTTGGCAAATTTGAAAGCCAATTTATGGAGGTGAGAAAAAGTTGGTTGGGAGTGTTTAACGCTTTTTTTGCAATTTTAATAAATTATAACACTTTTTGCTATGATCGTATTTAGGGTTCGTTGTTTTAATAATGTCATCATAAATCTGTGATCAAATTTGATCATCTGAGGTTGTTGATCAATATTTTAAATTTATCTAACTCACACTGATTCTGTAATTTAAGTATCGTAAATCTTCAAACGATTAAATCTTTAAAAAAAGTTGGTTTTTAGGATTTTCTGATCAAAAAATGCTATAGTTATGTTTGATCAATTATTTCCATTATCAAACATAACAGACATAATCACCCAATTATGATCCAAAAATATTTCCACTTGAATTTAATTTGGCAACATTTAAAGTCAATTAAGCTTATTACCAGGGAAAGATTTTGAGGAAATGATGTGACTCATTAGAAAATATTTTCTATATAAGATTTCAAGTGAATGCAAAAGAATCCATTAATCAATTACAAAAACAAAATTGAAAAAAAAAAGACATTGTACTGCAAGGTCAGGCCAATCGATTGAAAACACAAAAGCATTCAATTTGATATTCATTGTCTTTTCTTATTGCCGATTTTCGCCAGGAAATGAATGATTCAATTGACTCTATTACATTCTTTATCTCATTCTATTTTGAAAATTAATCTTTTAATTACTTTCTTCCTACTAAAATAAAAAACAAACAAAAACGAAATAAGTAATTTCATTTTTCTAAATTGTTTACTCATTTAAAAAAAGATCCAAAACATTTTATGAGAGATAGAAAAAAATAAATAAAAGTATAACACCCACTCAAAACCCTCAAACTCAATTTTTTTTTTCTTTTCCATTTCTGTGAGAGACCCTTTGGCTATTGGGCTCAAGTGGAGTTGAAACTACCGTTCATTATCGGCTAAATCTGCGTCGTTTGGCGCCATTTTTGTACTTGTCCACCTAAACCGCAGCCCTTGGGGGATGATGGTAGCCAATCGCAACAAAATTTTCCTTACCCCCAACGAGTGCAATAAAAAACAAACTAAACTCACGGTTTTGTCCGCCTCACTGAAAAGGCCAATGTCTTTTTTTTTTATATCTTATATTCTCCTCTATAAATATCGGGTTTATACGTTATGGGTCTGCGACTTCATCAAATGCGCCGCCAAAACAAATCGATAATTGGAGACAAACTACAGGTCGGCGCCCAATAAACCAGTCCACGCTTTAGAAACTAATGGTGTGCCGCATCATTACTGATTTGCTCAATTCAATTTAATATTAATTCCTGAAAAAAAATCAGGTATTTAATCATTGGGTACATTCAAAGTTGAGTTTTCATCTGTTTATGCCGTGTTAACTACTTTTAAAATGCGTTCAATAATTGCATAACTAGTATAAGTATAAGTAATATTACATCATTACTCATTGTCTTGCATGACTAATTTTCAGACGTCTCAACTTTTCAGTTAAATACTTTAACTTCAAATGTTGCTATTAACTCTATCCATAACAATAGCTGGTGCAGCAATTAACTTGCTCATCTCACAACAAAAATGGCTCCATTCAATGGCTAACTAGTCCCGTTTAAAAGTTGTGCTACTCTACAGGCCAGTTTCAAGTTCTCAAACAAAACAGATATTAGCCCAAATTAAAGTCAACTGCTTATAGTGCTGTAGTAATGACTTAAAATGGATTTTAGTGATGCACCCATATTACATTTTTAAACACCTAGATATGCATGCACTAGTCCCATTCTAGCTACATTCAAAAGACTAACTGCAACTTAGGTAAATTTTACAACCAATGCAGCTTAATATAATTATTGAATGCAGTTATTGTTTTATACAGTTTTCAATGCTATTATAGTTCATTCAAAGTTTAGTGTTTAATCTATAAAGACCCAGTTCTTCCTCTTGAATACAACTACTTTAGGCCCATGAAAAGTTACAGCATTCTATTTAAATCAAGCTAATCAATGGGATTATCCTAAAGTCCTAACTAGCAATATAAGTTTTAACTACTTAATCCCACACAAGTCATATTCATTATAAACACTAAACTTTAAACACAATTAAAAAACCTCAACTTCCTACTTAACCAAAACAAAAAAAATCATTTAGAAATCAAACTATCAAACAAGAGTACAGAAAAGACAAAAACGAGGTTCTTTTTAAGTGTTGATGAAACAATAATCCTCTTACGAACATCCTAAGCCTCTTATACTAACCTTCTACGACTGATTGGGACATAGAGGAAGAAAAAATATAAAAAAAAAAAACAGGTTAACTGATACAGAGTAACATAGAGGTTTGAATAAAATAGGAAAAGGTGGAGAAACTCGACAAAGTTAAATAAATAAAAAAAAAACTAGGAATTTTTTTTAAAAAAAAAAAGTGGATTCGGTTTATGCCATCAGAATGATCCATCAAAAGAAAATCTCTCTCTCACTCCCCCCCAAAAAAAGAAATTGAAAAAAAATGCATGAATTATGCAGAAAGCTTTGTAATAGGATTTTCTCTTTCTGACACAACCTTATTTTGATGGGTAGTGTAGTGGGAGGAAATTGGATATTACCAATTGATGCACGTCTTTTCATTTCCTTGTAATAATAAAAAAAATTATTTAATCCAATTACTAAATGTCCAGTTTTAAAACACTCATTTGGGGATGCCCAATCACATCATTTCGATTGACTTTCTTTCCATTCATCGTCTTTTGTTGCTTAAACTTTTTTCCTTTTTTTCTTCTTCCCCCTTCACTCACTAAATTAATTTGCCAATGTAAACTTGACAAAAGGAAGAGAAAATTGAAAGTTTCGCCTCCCCCTACTTGGTCCCTTCTTTTCTTGTCGTGAGCTTTATTCAATTTCGTCGTCGTATAAGCCGCACGATCGATCCACCCGGTATAATATAAGAAAAGAGCTGAGTGGAAAATAAGCGACAAGATGAGTATGTTGACCCCTATGAAACCGTCCTAGAACCAGTTTAATGTTAAACTAGCAAGTTAAAAAAATTTTAACTTTTAAAAAAAATTCTTTTTATATATCTTTCATAGAATAAAATATTAAAAGAAGAAGAGTGTGTTTAATGACCGCACGTTGGCAGTTGGCAAAATGGATTGGTAAACTCACACAGAATGCACTCACAATGAAAGTTTATTTTCGGAAAGAAGACAGCAAGCAAATTCACCTTTTTCCACTCGCCTGAATCTCTATATTAGAGAAACGGGGGTCGTGGATATTGATTGACCGAGAGTCGAGTGCAAGAACAGCAGCAAAGTAAATCAGCCGACAAAATAACGAGCTGAATTCAAATGGGAAAATTTTGAATTGACATCATTAGAAAGGCGGGTGTAATTGAAAAAAATACCAACCAAAAAAGAATTTTTTTTTTTTTTTAAATTTTACATTTCTGCATGTATTCTCTCCTACGCCCGCATCTCATCTATACTGTATTAATAGTTTGGGCTGCCTTCAAGCATGTTCGATTGGCTTAGGAAAGCCATGTGATCAGTGACGTTAAGTATCTTACATTTGCATTATAACGTACACGTTAAAGCGTAAGATCGCTAACGGTAAATCAATGTTGTCGTGCATTGACATAACGTTAACGATTCTAAATATCGTTACCGCAGTTGTTTGAAGCTGAATAACGTTATTGGAGTTCTGTCTGTTACGTTCTAAGGCTACATTGTGGTCTACTGGTTTTTATATTATCTAACGTTTGTCTTTGTTTTCCAGTCTAATCACAACATTTCCTACGTTACAGTCACTGCCATTACAAGTTAAGTGAATTATCAGTATAACTTGCATACTTTAAAGTCCATAAACTTTAACTAATCGGTAAGTGTAATTTCCAATTATAACAATTATAAAATGTTCCAATAACTTATAACGTGTTTAGTTATTAATATAACAATTGTTATTCAATCAAAATCAATGTCGTTATAGATAATGACGTATTCCGTTCTAGGCAATACTGTTAATCTCGGTAAACGCTAAATAGCATTATATAAGTTGCAATCTGCATCGTTGTAAACTTTATTGACGATACACTTCATGTTGTTATTAACACAAATTTAGCATGGTAATTTGCAAAGTTATTAAGTTTATAGCAATTTCTAATATAAAAGCGTTTTCTATCTGCATTGCAGACCTTACGACCTCAATTTAATAAACAAAAAAAAAAAAAAATGGCGTAGGAGTTTTGAGTGGATTTTTCAACCGGTCATTTTGCATCGATCCTTCTTGTATACAAAACATTTAATTACAATTCATTGAAATGAGATTTTTTTTTTCAAAAACAAAAGGTCATTAAGGAGAGTTTGTTTGAAAAATGGTTTTAATGGCTTTTGTGTGTGAACGTTGTGTCTTTACTTTTCTCAAGCGTTGATGATGGGGGTCTCAAGGTGTAATTGAAATGAAGGCCCTTGACTAGGCACTAAACATTTTGTATAAAATGTTAGAGACACACAACAGGAAGCGAACACCAGCTTGCAAAGGGAAATGGATAATAAAAAATCAATTTGTTCCCTCGCAAACCCACCATTACTACAAACTTCATAAGGAGCCAAATGCCAAATCCACAGATAAAAAAACAGGACAAAAACACACAACCAAAAAAATTCTAGAAAAAATACTTTAACGGTCTGTATATTTAGCCTTTGATACTTTTTTCAGTTGATCTACTTCTTGTTTTCTTTCACATTTGCAACGAAAATGGACGAGCGTCCATCAGTGTGTTGGTCGAACAAATATTAGCTCAAAGGGAAAACAAACCACACGGTTTGCAAGACCCACACAAAAAAAAATACAGGGGAAAGAAAATAACAAGAAAAGGGTAATTTAGTGGTCACTTGATAATCAAATGTAAAGTCAACATTTTATCAATCAATTGTTTCTATCCCCTTATCCAAAAAAATAAATAAATAAATTAAAACTCTTACCTGAGTTAATTCCATTGAGATGTCTTGGCTTTGTCAAAACAATCTAGAAAAACAAATTTAAAAAAAAGTTAATTGATATGTTTGAAATGAACAAAAAAATTAACTTCCGGTTAGTTTAGGCTCAATTCTGGTTTTATAACAATTGAAAGTTGATAATATATTTCGATCATATTGCCGTAACGTAATACCGTTATGATACCAAATACGTTATATAAAAATGAAATTGGCTTTTTATAAGATAAAGTATATATAAAACACTTATTATATTGCTTTACATCCATTTCCGTAAATCATTTCACTTTTGACATTTATAACGTTACGTATGTTATTTATATTCTACGTCAGTCTCATACGCTTTTTAAGTGTTAACTGTTATAAACAGATTTGTTTTTGTTGGTAATACACAAGTTTAAGTATAACGTTAAGTTTTTTATACATTACTTATTGGGATTTAACAAAGATTCTGTACGCTACAACTTTTACGTTTTCATGTTGAATTTTTTTATCCTTTTATGGCAACACGTTTCTAGTCAACACTTTTTTTTATAAATATTATAAAGCTTACGTTTAAGAAATCCACGTACAACATAATAATTTTCAATTAAAAAAAAAACCTCTTTGATAGTATTAAAAATATTGATATTCCAGATGCAGCGTATTAAAATTGAACTTAATTGGACACGGCTAATGCATAGTGACACTTAATCCTATCAAATTGATGTAAAATACGGTGCATTTCAATCGACTTGATTTATTAAGATTTAAATGTTGATTACATTATCTATTTTTTCTTAGTTATTCAAATCACGTATTTAAATCATAATAATCTACTGCACATTTAAAATTGAATTCAGATTAAATGGCAAAGAAACAAAATTTAATCTCAAACGGAAATTAATTCCAAGAACAAGAAGTTGAGTGTTTTTTTTCCGAGGGGGAGATGAGTCTGTGCCATGCAATTGAGAAAATCTTTTGTTTGACCATCTGTTACATCAAGAGGGCTTTTAAACAAATTAGAGGCAGAAGTAAAATGAAAAAAAAAGTTTTATACAATTTTAATTAAATTTTCCAAAAATATTTCATCACATTCTGATCACATTCTGAGGGGAAAATGTGATGTTTGTAGGGGTGACCTTGGTCAAGCCTAAAGGTACACAACCCCCGAGGCTTCGTCCCTCTTTTGTGATATATGATGTTCCTTGATTCGCTGACCCTTTAACTCCTTCTCTGCCAATTTAACCTTGTTTTTGTGTTTTTACCACCGCCCTAAAACATAAACAAGCCAAAATTTGACGTGTATGAATAGTCCTTTTAACCCGATCCTGACAAACTAGAGCTGCCGACTTGCTTCTTGGGCCTTGCCATTGATCTCTTATGTAATCAACAGGTGATTGTGCACGCGTGGGAGCTAAATCCCACCCCCGCCCTTCACCCACCTTGAATTTATGTTGCACTTATACATCATCATCATTCACATGGGAATGAGCCAAATGATCATTTTCTTCCCGCGGCTAAACACGATCGTGACCCCTGGGTCAAACGCGGGTGACCGGATCCTTGACCCTTACAACTGAGAATAAACAAAAGCTTTTTCAAAAAATACCTTTTAACACCCCTAACAAAAAATTCTCACATCAGCTAAGAAAAATAATCTTCTCATCCACCCACACGTTTGGCCTTAATTGCTTTTTTTTTTGAAAAAGTGGTTTGTAATTACAAGTCAAAAAGTAATTTCTGCCACTGTGCACGTAAAATTAGAGCGTTTTAATCATTCAAGTTCGAATTATTTTGAATTTAAGGGGTCGTTGCACTGCAAAAGAATGGGTTTATAAGGTTTTTATAAACTCAATTTTCAATTAACGTTACCAAGTTCTTAATATCATTGCAGATTGACCATTCCTAAGCCCCAAAAATACGAACAAATATAATAATTTTAAACAACTTGGGACACCATCATCATCAAATTAGGGTGAAATCATTGAGGTAGCATCGAATGAATCGGGTGCAGCTGTTGGGCAACAGGTGAGTGATGTACCCACACGTGCGGTCATCTCTAAAGGTGACTTTCATAGGGGGCAACGAGGACATTCAAAGTCGAATCACAAAACTTTAAAACTTCCTCCTGAAAAATACTAATCTGTAATTGCACTTGAACCGACGCTGAAAAACTCATCCATCACTTGCAATAATTTACACCTTTCTCTACTGCGACTAAACAACACTACAATTTACACAATTTTTTCGTTTTTTTCTTTTCTTGGAGGGAGTCAAATTAAAGTACAAACACACAACAAGGGAGAGAAACATTTCAAATTACACACAAACTCGTCATTTTTATGACGTCTAAAAAAAAAAACAGGAAACGACATACTAATTAAATTTTATAATTATTCTCACGAATTTCACTCAACCGTAACCAAACAAAATATAAATTTTAAAAAAACCTAAAACTGTTAATCAAAATGTCCCTCTTGTCACGTGTCTTAACCTTAAAAAGCTCTTCTCCATCATTCACCTGCAAACAACAGCTGTGGGGGTTAAAAAAAAAAACGACGACAACAAACCTCTGCAGACGCCCATTTTTAATTGTAGCGCCGCGCGGTGTCAAAACCATATAACATTGTTTTATTTTTTGGAGCGTCTTTACTCAGGTATAGAAGTCAATTTGATTTTCCGCTTGACGCTCGAGAACAAGGGGTTGGGGATGTAATGGTCGAGATCGTCTCGAGAGGGACCTGTCAGCTAATTAATGCACACACACACTCAGAGCCCCCATTACACGCAGATGCCACTTCGTCGCTCGCTTGTTTTATTGGTAACCAGATTGCGTTTGACTTTTCACCTTTTTTATTTCAACAAGAAAATTCATCAAAACAATTTTATTATCTACAAATTATCCCTTTCCTTCAAAACAATCCAAATATTTTTGTAATTTGAACAAAAAATCCAAATCCGGGAGTTTTATCAAGTGGAGCAAATAGTTCGTTTCCTGCTGTTAAAGACGATTATCTTGTCAGGTGTTAAATCTCGTTTCTTATTTTTTTTTCTTTCATCAACATTTTAACACTTTATTCACGTTTTCCTATTTGAAAAAAACTCTCCCATTTTGACTTTTAACCTTTTCCCCCTTCGCAACAGGTGCAATGTGCTTAAGATCAATCTAAAATCCATGAGATTTTTTATTTAACCCTTCTCGTTCTAAAAAAAATTCCGGGTCGCCCATTTTTTTTTTTTTTTTTTTTTTGATTGACGATTGAAATGACCTAAAGATGCGCAATAGTTCACGACTTTTACACATGTATACACGAGAAGAGTCTTGACCTTTTCTTCAGGTAGAGGAAAAATTACACGTTTTAAAAACGAAAACCCAATTTGTTGTGTCATTAAAAATTAAATATTTCAGGTCTTTAAAAAATCTTCTTAAAGTGGAAAACCACTAATTAGTTTGGGGTGGATCGCTCCTCCTTTTCCGTTGTGCTCAGTAGGTGCAAAAACCGCCGCAATTCAAATTATCTCCTTTTATAATAACATCCGTTCTGAGAAAGAAATTAATCCAATCCTAGAGATCCAGGGTCCAGGAAACAGGTGAGTTTGATGTCATCTAACAACCTCCTCCTCTTTTTCGAATAAATATTCATAACGTCAGTTCAATTTTTTTCTTTCTTCTTCCTTCTTTTCAATTTAATAAAGTCATTAGTGAACGGCATTCTTTGTTGGAAATTATAGGCGCAAGGCAATTATTATTGTTATAATTATAATTCAGCTTTAGCTTAAATCGGGTTACATGACCAAAATGGTGAAGTGCTCAGTTATTCGCTTGTTTCTTGTTTTAACTAGAAAGAAAAAAGCTTTTAAGCTCGCGGTTCACACTGGAAGTAAGCAGTAATGTCACCAAATGCTATGCGGAAGATTACTTTCACTGCAGATGTTCTTTTGCGTCATTTCTGCTTACTTCAATGTGAACCTTACACCTTACAAAATACATATCCCTTATATCTACAATTTAACCACAATTATAAACTGTCCATAAACCCACTTTAATAAAACGTTTTCATAAACTCTTCCCAACTCAACTTTAAAAAAAGCACTTTAAAGAAAAAAAAACAAACTAGGTTATCATTTGAGGTAATTAGCACCGAATATTAACTCTACCGCTCACTCTACAACTTTTTTTCTTTATATTATTTTTTTTAATACCTTATAATCTCAACTATTAAAACGGTGTCGACAAGAAAAGAATTTATTGTAAGACTCGACCGAGAAAAGGAAAAAAAATCAAAAGTAATCAAAGTCGAAAATTGAAACTCGTGGTTGACGCTGAGCTATTGAATTCACCTTCCCCCATCTTACCCCACCCCCCCTTTTTTCGATCCAAATAACGGGAGAAAAAAATTCCCTTTTATCACAACGACACAGCCAATACCCTTTAAAAAAAAAAAAAAATCCTAATCCCAAATTGAAATTATTCTAAAGCAGGGCAATTTCTAAATGAAGTAGTATCAAACGGATGAGTAAAAGAAAGGAAAAACATCCATCTAAGCTGATATAAAAGCCTACAGTAAAGTTAAAAAGGTTTTCGAGTACCTCAGCAAGGCATAAAACGCACGTGTTTTGCGTATACAAGCAACATCCGCGCCATCTGGTGTTAGAAAGAAGTGTGCCATACAAGTGAGTCAACAGAGCGTATCACTATCTTAGGGTGTTGGCAAACGAAAAAGATTACGTTTGGCATCAAGTCGGCAACCACTTTGCACAAGAATGACACTCATTGCCAGCCGTGCTCTCTATTTACAGCTGGACGGGACAAGTCGATGCAATTCCATCCACTTCTTAAGTAGCTTATTGTGGTTCGAACGCCAAAGCTCGAGTGTTTACCAAGAAAAAAAGAAGATCGGAGGAAAAAAAAAAAGGAAGACAACTTAACACAAGCCCCTCGAGTAGCTAATCTTTTCTCCACACATTTCATATTGTTGTCAAGTGTTTTTCTATAGTTCATAATCTTTTTCTGACCTGTCAATCTATATGTTAATAATCTGCCTTGGTATCGTTTCATATTTCTTCTTGGCTTAGAAAACAATATCGTGTCCTTGTATCATAATAATTCTCTTACAGCATTTACAGTTACTTACAAATAGAAAATAAACATTAAACATTGGAAAGTTATATGAATGAAAAAGTAGTTTTACATCGACCATTCTGCGCGATACAAGTTACCCTTACTTGTAGCACACTTAATACATATGCGCAGAACCGGAGTTAGACCGAAAATTCGTTTTCTGAGCATCCCGTAAATCGTCATAAGCTTAAGTATAAATGTAAGTGTAAGTATAAATCAAGTTGCGCAAACTCCCTACTAGTGAGTTTAAATTTTGTCTTAAGCTTATATACAACTGGCAACAATCTTTGGTATAAGCCTAAGATGATGTTTTAAACATAACAATTTGATTGCGCAAACAGTTGGCGCAAATTCACGTATATACAGTAACTTACTAATACTACTGAACAAATGCTAATTACAACCTTTGGAAGCAAAGTAGGTGTAAACCTCTAGTAGTCAACCCGTGGTTTTGTGCCTTATTAACACAAGCCGATTGTTATTATAGTCAATGATGTTGCAATACACACATCAGACGTCATAGGCGCGTGGCAGTAGCTCGACTATTCTAGTTATACCCCGCGTTATAACATTATTTGCATAGTCGACAACAGGTTTCGAGTCTCAACATTTTAATTTCTTATAAATGGGTTAGTAGTGATAAAGCAGAAAAAATAGTTGGGGCGTGAGATGGGGGTATAGAAATTTCACCTGGAGACGCAGCGTCTTTATGGTGTATTGTTGAGTAAAAAAAAAAAAAAAATAAATTCAAAGGGTTTGAGGGTAGGAGAAGGGGTATAAAAAACGGCTGGCTCACCCAGGGGAAATTAGTGTGTAAAAAAAAAGTTGGGGGTTGTTGGTATAAATGAAGGGGTTTTTCACACCTCTAAAACTCGAATATCAACAGTCGTCATCAATCATCGAGGGACCTTGTAGGAGGGCCCGTGGAGAAAGGGTTATGCAAAACAAGACGCACGCCTTGAAAAGAAAAAAAAATGGTATTAAAAAGTGGGTTTCTATTCCCCCTTCATTAATATTTGGTAAGAGTAACTTTTGTGTTACGCTTGCCATCAACGGGTTAACGAGTTTGACTAAGAGATTGATCACCTGCGCACGCGTGAAAAAAGGACCTACCAAGTTGACCGTTGCCTTGATGCAGATGGTAGTTTTGGATGAGTTTTTAACATTCGTCACTTGTCTGTCAATTTCCATGAGAATATCGGGTGAGTAAAGAGTTAGGCACGCGCGACCGAGGCCTTTATAAATCATCTTACAAATCTCTGCCATCATTAACCTCGTCTGATATGGATTCCCACCGAACCGAAAGGGTTAAACACTCGTCACCCCCTTCACCTTTTCATCAATGGCGAGTTTGCGCACTCGCATTTTGTGTTGTAAATCAGTTATTAAAAATTATAAGATGCGTGCGCATAACTGAGTCACGTGATCCTTTCACATCACTCATTGTTTAAAACAAAATGGCGTTGTTTGATAGGAGTTTTGCATTAAGTTATTTCACGAACGTTTTCAGCCAGTGAATTTAGTCCTTTTGTCAAGATGTCACTATTGATGGCCAAAATTTACAGATTTTTAAAATGATCAACTGAGACAACCAACTATTCACCCATTATAAAAACAAACATTTTCATAAAAAGACATAAAAGGAGATGAATTCAACCTCAAAAATCTACATCAAAGTGATCAATTCTTTCGTAGGCGCTTTCAGGCAGCCATTTTGGTCAAATTGTAACAATTAAAATTGTCATGTGACAAGACCACACGATAAAGTTTGCGTTACATCAAGTTTTCGTAATTCATAAATGATGAGAAAAAATTTACAACAAAATTTTCAAGATCTAAATTCATAATTTCTCTTATATAACTTCTAAAGGTGAACAGTATTGAGCACACTCGCCATTTATAACAACAGTTTAAGTCCTAGCACAAATAGGGTCTCAAAAAAAACGTAAAGAGGTAAAAAACCCTTTATATTTAACCCTTTCATTGACCAAGCTAAAACTTCCTGGTGGCAAAAACCCGAGGTATCATGTGAGAGCACGCGCTCTATTTTTTTCTTTACCGTCTTGCAAAATCCGTGTGACCAATCTTTAACCCTTTTTTGTCCAAAACGAGGTGTGAATTTTAAATGGACACTCTTTTTACCATCAAAAAAAAAATTGTAGATAAAAGAGTTATAAATTTCCCCTAAGGCGACAGCAAAAAGAGACAAAGAATCTGCTCAGTTAAATATGACACATCTTTATAAAGAAGTTTATCCATTAAAAGTGATTCCAATTAAAGTGGATTGATAATAAAAATGAATGGCATGTGACGTGTAGTGCCAACACGTGTTTCTAAGCGAATCAAATTAAGCTGGGACGAGTCATATAAACCTTTCAATAGTTGGCATTTGCTTAAACATGCATATGCTTTCAACTAAATTACTTGATACCGGCAACTCCAATTTTTCAACTAAACCACAAACATTCAAAAATCACAAACTTGTAAAACTTGCATTTTAGTAATGACCCGAAAACCAGCAGCTAAACCCAGGTGTAGCAAGATTAAAATCTATTTTATCATGGACATCACGTCATTACAAATAAATAATAAGGTGAGGGGGCGGATACTGCTTCCTCCTACTGACCTCACCTTAAAGGTAGACATTACCTTTACACACAGAAAATTGATCATTTTCTGAATTTTTTTATCATACTTTTTTGATTATTTGATCACTTTTGAAGATAAATATATCAGGTAATGACTCCAATATCTCAATACATCTCGAGTTGGACGTAATCACGATCAAAAATATGATCAAATAGACCACATTTGATAGTAGAATGCAAATTGTAATAAAAATAGAGTCATTGGCTGATTAAATTTTGCTCATTTCCTTAACAAGTTTGAAAATTACTAAAAATTTAAATAAAAAACTTAGTAATTTTATATCTCAAGGACTTGTATAATTTTTAAAAAATGATCAAAATGTGTGCCAGTTATTAAACTTGTCTAACTACATATCAAAAATGATCAAATGATCGAGTCTTTTTGTAAGGGTCGGGTCATCCACTCCCTGGATGAGGGGACACTTAAAGACATTTTTTTATACCCGAAATTTTTTTAACCGTCTCCCTCGTGTTGATCAATCTGTCATTAGCATAGACTTGCCTCCTGGTGGATGAATGATGCATCTATTGATGGCTGGTGAATCCCGCCCTCATGTCGGGGTCACGTCATTGGTCACGGATCCCCGACTTGTCGACGTCAATGGGTTACATGTCTGATGGATGTGGGAAGAGATTTTTAACCGTCAACTTTTACTAGGAAATTAAGCGGGTGATAGACGATAACCAGGTGCTAAATTGCAGCTTTTTTTATTAACACATTTTTGCAATGTCATCATTTTTTGTGATACCAGACTTGTAAGTTAATGCTCAATTTATTTGCTATCCCCTTGTCAGGTGTGACCTCATTCGACTTGTCATCTCTTTCCTGGTAATAAACCTAGAACCGCTAATTTTTGGTGCAAAGAATGAAACATTTCCATTACCTAATTGGTTCCCGCCTCAAGGTCATGGTTACAAAGGTCATTGAAACACACTTTTTCCTATTCCTGTCAATTACATTTTCTGAGATTGTGCAATTTTGTGGTCTCACAGAACGTAACAGGAATTTTTAAAAATTTTTTTTTTTTTTTACAAACATTGCACGAATTGAACACAGACAACTTCAGTTAATGTTGTATGAAAAATCCAAGTATCACCAAAGGAATCAGCCAAACAGCTGGTGCTCAACACTTTCAATGTCAGTGGCGAGAGAGTTCACAGGTGGACGTGGTCGTAAATTTGCTATAAACTGCGTGTCGCGTGTATCCTGTCGAACAACAGGTGCGCACACAAATTACAGGTGAGAACTTTTTCACCTGCCCCAAACACATTTTTTTATATCTAATAAACAATTATGAAATCAAAAACCTGTTTTTTGTTTTATTTAAAAAAAAAAAAACGTAATGTGAGAACGATTTGTTAATGGAAAAGCGCCCTCTCTCTTTTCCATTTTATACCCCTCTCGCTTCATCACTAATTACGGATGCAAATCTCCTGATTACAATTAACTAATTACACCAAGGTGATTCCACTTACATTTCCATCCATATTAATTACGCACGGGGCAATCATCTCATTAAGGGAAAGCGGAGAAGGAGAGAAACAAGTGAAAAAATGAAATTGTAAAAATCATTCTCTATCAATCAAATTTTTGAAAAGTGTCATTAAGCGGAGAGAGAAGACATAAAAGTAAATTTCTGTCATTTTTCTCATTTCGAATGTCATAATATTTCCCTTGGCTTTAGAAAAATGCACAAAGGAATTCCAATTTCATTGCGTGTGGTGCACTGCACAAAAGAGATTCAAAACAATCTTTATTACTATATATAAGATTATATTTCAATTACGGCCATTACTCGAAAAGCCCAGTTTCTAGTTACACTGGCCTCTTGCCAAAACCCATTGCCAATGGTTTATGCGAGGCAAAAGCCCAACATCTTCTCTTTTCTCCCACTTTTCTGATTTATTGGATAAAAATGCATTAAAATTGAACGCACCACACATTCATAACACTACTAGCCCCATGTCCTACACGCCCGCCTACATTTCCCAGATTGAATTTTTTCATTCCCAACACCTTATAAAAGAATCCTGTTTCAAAATTATCATTTTTTGAATTTCTTTATCCCATTTATGTCAATCAGGTTGATTGATGTTACTTACAAACTACTCTACAAAATTGCAGAAATTGCTAATCCACACAGTTTATGAATCTTTACATAACTTATTCTCTCTTTCATCAAATTGAATTAACTTTTTAAAAATATAAACGAGGTTTCTATTCTTAATTGATCTTTAATTAATTACTTAAATGATTTTATTTTCTAATTATTTTACTTAAAGACATCCAATTTTAGCAGCTGTAAAAAGCTAAACATATATTTAACAAGATCCAGATCTCTCTTCTTTTCTTAAAGTAGGGTAATCTCGACTTGTCTCATCAAATGTTGAAACTAATGAAGATGAGAGAGGGTTTTTACAGTTAATGGGGTTTTATACTTTTTTATTTTTCCTCTCTTTTAGGGCAAAAGCGAAAATGACAGGCGTTGTTTGCCAAGTTTGTTGGCGTGTAAGCAAAGTGCCACAAACAGAAAATCGAATTGTAAATTCAAATCAACAGCAGCACAAATGGAGAGAAAGGGGGAGTGCGATGTAAAGAAAAGTATCCATCGACGGATTCAAATCCACGCCTCACTCCCTCTCTAAAAATAAAAAAAAAGTTCCACTTTAAAATGGATGGAGAGAAAAATCGCACCTGTCAAATACCTTCTCAATACAAATAATAGAAAACGAAAGAGAAAAATATATTCTTTTTTTTATCCGTCTAGAAAATTTCAACTGATAGTGAGTTTACCTACACTTTTTTTTAACCATATAAAATCACTCTCACGAACCTACAATTACAATTTTTTGTGAATATCTGACAAAACTAAAATATTAGTAATCTTTTCAAGAACTAAATATTGATCATTTTGACACTTTATCCTAATTTTTAATTCATGAAATTGACAAAGTATAAGTTACGAGACCATTATAACTGCAGCAATTTTTATAATCTTTGTTACAACTAATTTATATTAGAAATTGATGAAAATAAAGTTTCGTTGAAATATGAGATTGTTCTCACTCTAACTGCCGTCGGAAAAAAAGAGCAATTCCTCATACGTCAAACGAAAGGCCTGACAATCCATCACAAGAATGTTTTCTAATATTGCTTCAACTACACTTTTACCTCGAATGAGTTTTGACTTTCGCACACACAACCCTATACACACACATTCAAAAAAAAATCATAAATCTCCACAACTCACTTCTATCCATTTAAGCTACGTATATACGATTCGTGTGCTTGATACGACCTGAAATTATTATATTTAACCTGTGGGTTTAAGGGAATACGATGAAAAATTGGCTGTCATATGGAAAAAGCACGCGATTGGCGAGTCGTTATAATGAGGGATTTTTCCATCCCTCACATCAAAGAATAAGTAGAAATAAATGGCCATTGCACTCCTTATGCCACACATCCATATATTTGCATCAAAGGAAAATTACGTACAGCTCCCCCTTCAACATTTCACCATCAAATCCTTTCAAATAAAAAATTCTATAAAATAGTTTTTACATTTAAAAAAAAATTTATGTTAGAAAATTGTGCGTTGCCCTAATTAGGTTTGGCCTACAACCAAAATCGATGCACCTCACAATCCAATCGACCTGCACCTTGATCTCTCACTTGCCACAAATGGCTACCAATAACACACCACACATCGGGAGAAAAAAATAAACGAAGGGAAAAAAAAGCCGCAAATTGTTTCCAAACACGAATTCTATTAACAAGAAATAAAAAAATAGAAAAAAAAAATAAATGAAGTTTAGCACTAAAATTATTTACAACGCAACGCAACACATTTTATCTATTTACACAAGAAACCTTGTTAATTAACTATTTATATATAGACGTCTCGTGCAGATCCAGCTTTAAAAAATAGCAGTAATTTGGCTCACAAATACTGCGTATAATGATTTTACTCCAGGAACTTGCAATACTTTTTGCATTGCAGTTTTACAGCAAATTTCGAAAAACTGCAGTATTACCACACTTCACTGTATTCTTTTTAGCTTGGAAATGAATATGTAATAAAAATCTCAAATAAAACATAATTGCATCCAAAATGCATAACTGAAAATAACTGTAAACACAAATCATAATAGGGTTCAACTCACTTCAGTTAAAGCATGAATACAACCGGAAGTCATGTTTTCATTATTCATGGGAACGATTTGGGTTAAAAAATTGACAAATCCCACGTCATTACATTCACAAAGGCAGCAATGCATTGAAATCTACACAGTAAACTTCATAGGATGACTTCTACAACTTTTGAAGTAATTCGCCTGTCTAAATATGTTGACAGATGTGATGTCACAACATGCAACACTCACTTAAGCTTAGTTTTTGAATGCAATAATCAGTAGCTGCATTCAATATTAAACTAAACTGTGACTTAAGTGAACAAGATGTGATGTCATTAGCCATGATCCCCTTGAAAAAATCAGTTATCAAATGTGACGTCACTGGTTGTAAAACTCACATAAGCCACTGTTAATTCTAATATTTGATTGCAGCCAGTGAAATCCTGGATTTAGTCGGCAAATTAAATCAAATAACACAATCTATTTATAGTTAATTTGATTGAACATGTGACCAAAATGTCAGTAGTATCAAATTTATCAAGATCAAAAATTTCCTTTTATTCTTCACAAAACATTGTCTTCAAACACGAATTCTATTAAACAAGGTTTCTTTTTTTCATTTAAAGAGGGGGATGATAAAAAAATGTTGTCTTTTAATCTTCTTTATCTGGTGATTAAAATGATTGTGCAAAAGCGGTTTGCATAAAACTGCATCGTTAATCTTTTGGCGAGCTTAAACAAAAGTTTTGCACAGAATTCACTAATTACACTTTTGTCTCGCTTAATATATAGTCGTTATTTAATGCCCTACCAAAAGCCTATTCATTCTTTGCAGGACAAGACACAGCAGCACCAAAAGCTTAAACAACGTTGGCTGCGGTGAATGGAAGGGAAAACTCATTAAGAAGCCAACACAATATTATGTTATCTATCATAATTAAGATTTGCAACCTCCTTCCACCTTATTTTTAAAGATGTGAGCTAAGATGCACTCAACGTCTTGTAAAAAAAAAAATACGTCTTGTTGCCAGGTGTCGCTGCAATGGCACTCTCAACATTCGTCATTAAGAGCTGAGAATGCATTTTACACACCTTTTGGATGGCGGCAAAAGATGCCCTCGAGAGACGTGATGCATCCACTCGATACACCCTAAAAAAAGATGCTCATCCTTAAAAATGAAGATAAATGAAGAGGAAAGAAAAAAGTCGTTGCTGACACGTTTTCTGTAAAGTCATTCATAATAAGTCATGTTTGAGATGAGCATGCGCAATCATAGTTTTTCATCTTGGAAATAGTACTATGAAATTAATAATGTAAGGGAAATGGGAGTGTAAGATAAGGAAATTAAAGAGATACCTTATTTTAAAAAAATGATCACTATTTGATTTTCTTGATTTGAACTTCTTTTATGCACTTTTAGCTTTTAAAATGGTTATATAGTTTTTGCCTTTTTACACAAAATAAATAAAACCATTCTTTGATTATAATCATATCTTTAAAATGATGTAATTTTTCAACATATTACTGCAAATTACTGCAAACAAACCAAGATCTCACGTGTTACAAATCGCCATCTTGTTTTTTCAAATCGCACGTAACAATACTTGCGCAGTAATTTCTGCGCAATGCCATTGCGCGAACTCAGCAACGCATTTTTTCTTTCCAATGCAATTACAGGATAAAATATTGTTATCAGTAGTAAAACACCGATGACAAGCTGCCAATTAAAATCTCAGTCATAAAAAACAGGAAGCTTTAGAGCCTTAAATAACCGAGCCACTAACCTATTAGCCTTTTCTTCATCGCTACCATATTAAGAGTCATTTCCTATCAGAGCCATCACTCGCGACAGATAAGATTAGTGAGCTCCCGAGACACCCTAACTAATGAACACACACAACATTTTTCTTCTTTTTTGTTCCTTCACTAAATAAATAGCATCCAATCAAATAACATTATTGACACTATAATTATATATCTCTCATTTCAATTAAAAATTCTATCTTTAAAGTGATATGAATTGAAGATACGTCTTTTCAGGGAAAAATATATATTCTGCAACAAAATTGCCGTTTTCAATCCATCTTTTCCAGTCGAGAAGAAGAAGAAAAAAGTGCAATAAAAATTTGTGGCGGGCGATAAATCAAAAACGTGCAACGGGCAACATTTTTCCATCTCTAAAAATATATAATAAAAATGCAATGTTTAATATTTTAAATGTCGGGCTATTTTCTAGTGGCTTTTATCATAATATGCGCACGTGCGTCAATAAGAAAAGGGGGGAGTTGCTTTCATTTGCATACAGATTGCCCATTAAGGAGATTCAGCAATCTCAGAAAATGTTTTAATGACCGACTCACTATTTTAGTCAAGCGTGTGTTTCACACGCTCCATAGATTATCATATGCACAAACAGCGCTTTGACATTGGTATGCAACATCCCTTTTAACTTGCCATAATTACGTTTACCGAAGATGAAGAGTGGGGGTGGATGGTTAGTGGACCAAACATTAAAAGAATATACTTAAATTCGTACGACTTATGTAAATTGACTCGCTCAAAACGAGTTTCAAGCGAGCACAACAACCGGATTGTCACAGCTTTATATCTAATGGCAATTAAATAAATGTACAACTTACCAACAGATGTCCCTCTATTGAATCACAGCGCCACCGCTCTAAAACATAAAAATCGGGCAAATTAAAATTTAAATCCGTCAAATCAAAGAGAATATTTCCCTAAAAAACATTATTTGCGCATACGTATAATCACTTTATCTGTAATGTTAAGTTCACATTTGATTTATCGTAACTTGTATCGCAATCGTCGTTCGCACAACAGTTCTGTTGTGTGAACGGCGATCACGAAGTGAAGTGTGAACTACCATTAGAGTTCGTAAACCGTAACACAAAGTAAATTCGATTTGCGATTAAACATATAACACACTACTCTAACAAGAGATCATGACGTAAATAGTCATACCACACGTTACTTACTCTAATTTAGACTCAATGACGTCATTGCCCCATACTCTAATCAAATTATACGAATTTCGATCTTTCTTAAAGTAAAATTACATGTAATTAATTTCAATGTTGTTTCATCTTTATTCTTTTTATTATTCTTAAAGAAAAAAAAAAAATGCATGTAAGAAAATTGAAGAAAATCGATCGACGGAATTTTCCCGAGGCATGTTGTTTCTCCATTTTTTCATTTCATTTAATTGCAATGTTTTGTGAATATTTAAAAGAGTATGAATATAAATAATAATAATAAAATCCATCATAAATCTTATTCTTAAACATCTTAAACTTTATGGAATTTATGGAATTTAATATTTCAAACGTCTTAATGTTGGACATCCATCGTGTGTAGATTATTTAATGAAATGAATTATTAAAAAAAAGATGGAAAATCTAAAAAGGTTATTTTTAAAGCAGAAAAAAAAAATGATTTTCTTTTATTGGATAAAATTTTCAATTGGTTAAGTCTCTTGTGGGCACATGAAATATTTACACGTTGACATCATTACAAACGGCCCCAGATGGACTGGCCAGATAAACACTCGAAATGTAGAGATAAACTCAACTCAGTTGGGACATTATATAACAAGAAATGTGGTCTTAGAAGAGGGCGTTTTTTTTTTCTACTCGTACTGTAATTTCTAGATTGATCCCCTCAATCAAGTAGTGGGGGGTTGCAAAGCCTGTCATTAGACAAACACAAATCAGTAATTTGCTGTTTCATACAAAACACTATCTCAACCCTCTTCCTCTCTATGTCAATATTTTTAAGGAGTGATTAAATCTAAAGAATTGCAACTCATATCTGGCCATAAATCAAGATGAATATCGTATCACATCTGAAATGCAGTTAAGTGTGGCTGTTGTCAATTCTAACCTGGTAATTTTAACTCGGATAAAAATTTTGTTTTAATTTATTTTTCATTTTATTTTGTACATTTCTATTTTTGGTTATGAAAGTTCTGAAAATTGAAGTCACATCCGGCATTTGTTTGTGAAAAATTGACATCGAAGTTGGAATTCATTCCTGAATTTTAAAGACAGAATTATGTTAAGCGTCATTTCAAATTAACCAATAACAGGTTTTGTTTATTATTGACGTCACTCAGCCTCTCAAAGATGGCTCCCTGGCACATTTCAAGTGACTCTTAAAATTTTTAAAGAATGTAATATATCTTAAAGGGACAATCAACACATCATTATGGAAATTGCTTCAAATCTCGGAACAGATATAACACCGATATCCATTACCCCTAATGCTATTCTAACAGCAAAACGGAACAGAAAAAGTTGTAATAATCCCGCTATTGTATTGCGACGTTTTACACGCAGTGTGAACCGATGTTTACATAAAGTGTGAACCAAGCATTTATTGATTTACTTTTCTCATATTTGTAAAGTTTCATGTCTAATTACATTTTAAATTCATTTCAAGACTTTTACTTGTCATCATCACAATTTTTTTTTCTACATTGAACCATTTTTCCTTTTAATCTAAATAATTCCCCAACAAACAAAATGACATTTCAACAAATAGAAAAAAAGAGACAAGTTTCCCTTAACATTATCCGTCAATTTATGTAGAACAGACATACTTAATTGCAACGCACTCAACCGAATCCATGGGAAATTCATTTCCCATTTTTTTCATCTGAATCAACATTTAAGGAAAATTTAGGTTAGAAATAAAAAAATAAAAAAAAACAAAAGCCACTCAAGCCTATCCTACTAAATCAATGACAAAAAAAATTTCCTTAATAAAACTACAAGTAGCCAAGTTGAATAGCACCATCACCCACACACACACACCACGTGACTGGACACACCCTTGCCTTTGGTTAGAGGTCCAACCTGAAATTACAGGTTGGTTAACTCTCCATTTTCTAGGTCCATTACACTAAAAACTTCTCTCCCACGAGAGTTTCATTTGAAAACTCTTTGTCATAAAAGTCAAAAAATCCAAACCAATTAAAAGAAAGAAAAAAAATTTTTTTTTCTCTTCTCTTTCCCCCTCTGTAATTTTGTTAGCAAATGAAAAATTTTCAACCTTTAATACAGTTCATGGTCTCCCCCATGGGAAGGCAAAAATACACGGCCATTCGCTTGGTAAAAAATATCATACAACTTTTTTTTTTCTCTCTTCTATGAAGATTCAGCATCCATTTGATTCTTTAAGTGGAGCGCCTTTGCTATAGATGGGTATAAAACTAGGAAAATAGAGAGAGTTTTCCTTTCTTCTACACGAGGGAATTGAACGTGCACTCTTTCCCATTTCTATGCAAAAACGAAAACGAGGGGAAAGTTGAGTGCGCAAGAATGGATTATGTGCAATGGGAGGAAGCAATACTTTTTTACCAAATGCATCACTTTTGCTACAAATCAACCCTAAATCTTTCAATGACCACACAAAAACTTTACAAAATAAATTTGTGTTTGCAACATTATTATTCCAATTATACAAACACAGAATCCAACTGCGCAAACTCCCTTTCACTATAATTCTTGTGGTGAATAAATAATGTTTACACAACCAAAACCTTTTTTCTACAACCCCATTTAAAAAAAAAAACGTGCATCTTATAAATCATCAACTTAATCCAACAAATCAACCCTCACAAATTAATCGCACTCTTACCAAATGAGGAATGTTTTCTTAGCAAAGCCTGCAGCTAAGAAATATCTCCATTCCAATTATTCGCGCACTCCCAATTCATCATTAAAAAAAAAAAAACTTTTCCTTTATTTGTCATGAGGGGGTCATTTATAGATGACAAGTAAATCAAGTGATAAAGAATTAAAGGAGGGCATCGGAATCGAATTGTAATCTCATTAGTGCGTGGCTGGTTTAGTCGGTAGTCCCTCAACATCTTTGCTCATTCCGCTTCAATGATAATCCGTTTCCATTAACTCACTAGAGGACCTGAATTACGCAAATCAATTAACAGCGTGTAAACAGTAATTGCTCGTAATTCCCGCATTCAAATCAGTGGAATAATGCAATTGCACGTTATCAACACACACCCCTTACAACTATTTTATTTACTCCCATTTCCTGTACGCAAGTATTTCATCATCATTTTTCAACCATTTAATCATTTTAATCATCGCTGTACTACTCAATAATCAATTTTGACTAAAATATGTTTAAGTCATAAATGATCAAATCAAATTGTAAAATGAAGAATGACCACACTGAGATTAAATGATTTATTATTTAAAGGCAAAGTCTGTCTTTTATAAGTTCAATAATTCTATATGTATTAAGAAAACGAGATCAAGAAGTTTGTGTAATTAGAAATAACACTACAGTATAAACGTTATCATAGATTGGTCCACGTTTCTAACATAAACAACTTCAATAGTAATCTCAGCAGCCTGAAATGCTTACAATGGATATCCAACTTCATGAATGCATAATGTATAGAATATCGTCTACAATAGCTTCAAACACTATTCGTAAAATTAAAACCAAACGTAATGATCACATTCTTTATTGCCTCAACTTAGAGGTTTACAGGTCACCTTTTAACACACTTTTCCTTAGCAATTATCAAATTTGGGTCGCCACTTTTACTTATTAGAGTAATGAACTTTTAAAAACGAAGAAAACAGAAAAAGAAAGGGAATTTACGGTAAATGACAGTTATGGCTCATTGGATTAGTGTTGTTTGGTGGCTTCAAATTGAGCAAAGTGGAGTTGCTTGTAGATTGGTAATTTATTAAAAGCATTCCCAAATAACAAATGACAGCTTTATGGATTTGGTTGACGACATCAAAATCGTGAGTTTGCTTGCACCACATTCCGCAATTTATGAAAGCGCAATGAATTCCATCAGGATAAGATCAGAGGCGCATGACATTCATATATCAACCTACTAATAATGAATAGAAAAATTTCTTTTTAATTATAAAATTTTCTTATCGCTATAAATTGATCCCTCATGATTTTTGCTTTTCATTTTTTGATCGGTTAATTATTTTTAACTGGTTCGCCTCGCGCCCCCTCGGGGGTACATTAAACATGTCACTTTTCTGACGGACGAGGATGAATAAAAGGTTGAGCTGCACTTACAACCCACATGTCAACGCTCATTACGCCCCCTGACGCTCTATTAATGTAACGCTGCTAAGCTACAACTTTTTTTTCGAAAAAAAAAATAATTCTATTTCAAAGTGTTTTCATTTTACATAAGTTTAAACTGATGCGATTATAATGAGTTTTTAACACAAATAGCAGCTCCAATTGTACTTTTCTGATTTTTAACCTCACGTTCCTAAAGCAGAAAAAAAATTGGTTTTTTAACCATTTGCAATTTTTTTGCATTGCGTAATAAAAAAATTCCTTAAACAGCAGTTGCTCTGTATATAAGACAATTTATTGCCACAAACGACTTTGCTATCTCTGTTTTGCGCACTTTGATGTAATAGATTAGTCTGAGCTAACTGCCTATGACCTCAGCAGTCACGGCCAACATAAAACCCTATAATTCCATCTTCTTAATGACGTCAACATTTTTAATGTAATCAAAACACTTGTTTGTTGTTGAAATTATAATTTTAAAAATTCAAAACCGACCAGTAAAAATACAAACTGTTATGACTTTTGACTTAAAATGTTTGACTTCAATTTTCAAAATCATTAAAATCCTAGCGAAACGCCCTCTAGTAATGTCATCTATTAATTATTACCTTACAAAGAATCTCTTTAAAGCTACATTTTATTACATTCTACATTTTTCATTATATTAAAAAGTTAGAAAACTTCTAATCTTCTTTACCCCTTATAAATTTTAATATTTTTACGTAACTTAAAAAAAAATCTTATTAAATTTATAAATATAAAAAAAAAATTAAAGTACAACAAGTGTTTTATACAAATTTCCCTATCAGGTAAAACCCCCTAGTGGAATGTAGCCAGAAAAAAAAATTAAAAAAAAGCAACAATTTCACGGGTCGATCTCCTCACTTGACTTGTTCTTAAAATAAAAAGCCCAAAACACGCATCTGCATTCCTAGCAAAAGTAGAATGTAAATCAAAAACAACATCAATCTAAACCGAGCAAATAGCAAACCCAGCAACATGTTTTAGATACTTTTTTAAAAAAAAAAATCACCACGAGATGGCATCGGATGAGGAATCACCAGTGGCCTTCAATCTGCATTCATATTCAACTTACATAACGCACAAGTATAAAATATTCAACTAATAAAAAAACACAACACGACGAAAAAAAAAGAGCTTCAATGGAGGTAAATTCGTTTTTTCTAAAAATAGAAATTGATTTAAGTAATCCATTGATTTCTTTTTCTTGTTAAATTCAATAAAATGACTGGTTACTTATTTATTCGTCAAAAAAATTGTTATCATCTAATCAGAGATGATTATTTCGTCTCTTTTCCCCCCTAATTTTCTATCACTTGAGAGGAGTGATAAAACTCAAAGGTCGAGCCCATTACCTCAAAAAAAAAAAAAAAAAAAAAAAATGATCGCCCCTTAAGGGAAAAAAGGTCATCTAGAAAAAAATTTATAAACACACAATAAATAAAAAAAATTAATATTTATAAGGCCTTATAAACCTAAAATGTAAAAGTTTACAATTAAAGATGCAGTTAGAGGGCGCTTTAATTCTAGAAAACTCTTAACAATGCAATCACATGTTTGCATTTCTAGAGTTAGATGAGCACCAAGTAGCATTATTAGAAAGAATATTTCCAATTGTTGATTATTCAGAATTGTAACACTGCAAAAATGACATTTCCAGTAATTGTTAAAACGTGAAACAATGCCAATGGAAGTGTTTTTAATTGTTAACCTGTTTCTTCTTTTCTGCTACTTTAAATCGCTTCTTTCGGTCAAAAAGGTCATCAGAAGCAAGACATACAAAATTGTTTATAAACCTTATAACCCGGAATATGTTTACCACTAGTAAGAAATGTGTTTACCTTTTAAAGATAGAAAAGAAAAAAAAATCTCATTTTAATCTTATCAACTTTAAACCGGTTTTTTTCTTATACCGTATAAAATTCTTAATTAGTTTGACCTCTTTCAGGATATCAATTAGTGGTAATATATAATATAAAAAATGTTGGTTAAAGATATCGGATGGGAATCTTAGAAAATACAATTCCCTTTCGTCGTATAAACAACGACGTTTATTTCTCGTGATAACATCTTGAGCTTCAATGACCAGTTTTCTTGTGTTGCACAAACCTCATTTTAAAACTTTTATGCATTTTTACATTTACGACTAAAACCGCAGACATTTTTTGGAATCTGGTTAATAAATTCATGGCCCACAATTTATGAAAAGGTTGTTGAACTCTCTTTAAGTGTAAGTCACATTAAGTTAATCACGAATTTGTATTTGTAGGAAAAAAAAGTTGTCAGTCTTAAAGTCGTTTGGTTTGGCTGACAGATTCGAGTTAATCCTTGCAAGTGAACATATTTATAAACAACAAGTTTATTCCGGCACGCCAACGGAGTCTTTTATCACCTTCATGCACGGAATGTGTTATTAACTCTGCACATACATATCATTTTTAATTGACTCTGAATACAAAATGGTTGCTTTTGGGGTGTAGAAATTCGACTTGTCGGTCAATCAAATGTAAAATATTTTTAACCAAAATATTATTTTTAAAGGGGCACTCACACGTTATAAAATTTTACTTCTGTGCTTGCTATTACTATCCTGATAACTCTGTTTTGTAACCATGTGATCGAAGCATGCCCACCGAAATTTAAGCCTGGCCAGGCTGCAATTAATGATCTTATTTCATAGTTTGTATCATGTGACTAGTATTTTTGTTCTTTATTCGACAATATTGTTATAAGATGATTTATTGATGTGATGCAGTGTTACTACACAACTGATCAATAGAGTTAGACCGGTTGTGATTGGTCAGATGATTTGAATTATTCCCAAACAGTGCTAAACGCCAGATGAATAAATACTATGAATTTAACACAAAATTTAAGTTATTGTCCTTCATTTGGTTGACGAGGCAGCAATGATAATTCAATTCAATTGGCTAAAAATTTTTCTTAAATCTTTTACTGATACCAGCCAATACATAAGGATCATATACACCAACTTGCACGTCTTTATAAACCTTATAACCCGGAATATGTTTACCACTAGTAAGAAATGTGTTTACCTTTTAAAGATAGAAAAGAAAAACCAACCAATAGGATTAATCTAATTTCCAACCAATAGGATTAATCTAATTTAATTCCTCTGACCAATCACAATGTTTTCAATGGCTTCTTTCTATTGGACAGAATGAATAACATGTATGTATGGATGTGAATAAACAATCTATTTCAATCACTTAACAAACAACGCATCATCATGACCAATAAAGTGTTCCATAAAGATTCGATTGCCCCTTTAAGAAAATAGTGAATATGTGCAAAAAGTCAACGCCTATCAATACAGTCAGTGCAAAACGTCTTTTGTGGACAGCAGAAAATGACGATTTTGTCAAGTGAATTCAAGATGACAGAGCACATAGAGTAAAAGAGACGTCTCACCTGTCAAATCCACTCTCAAAGAACGTGGTCACATCAAGAAGTTGGTCTCGGCCGTTGACTCTCGTCAACGACAACCAGCATCAATTTCACAAAATGTATAAACCATCATTTAAAAAACAAGTGACGTGGCAATTTTCCATGTGTATCCGGTATCGCATAAAAATGTTTAAAATGGGCGCGACATATCAGTTACTTTATATTTATGTAGGAACAGGTGGGGTAAAAGAAAAAACATATCAAATATTTTATAGCTTTCTCTTACCTTAGGAATTAGTTGATGAAATGGAAATTACTACGCACTTTTTTCAGAATTTATTTTCGAGATCAACACGCGTAAAATAAAAATGCACTATAACTTAAAAGATTTATCGACTCTTTTTCCACACAATTTAAATTTGCATTATTTAGTGCAACTATTTTTTCTCACTTTGCATCGACCCAAAGTAGAAACAAGTCGAGTGAAACATTAATTTCAGAGAAAAAAGAAAATAAATAACAGGTATAAATTGGAATGATGAAGGAAAAGAAAAGAATTTTTTTTTCCTCTTTTATAAGAAATAAATTAAAAATTTATGAGTGGAGCAATTTTGAAATTAAAAAAACTTTATCTTACATTGTTTGAAATATTTAAGTTATACTTTAACAATTAAAAATCTTAAATTTTCTTGCATTGTTTATTATGATTACATTGTTATTATAGTTTAAATTAGCATTTTTATCAACAATGGGAAAAACAACTTTGCTCTTATTATTGGACATTTTACATAAATCAAAGATAATTTTGGGCATTAATAGAAATTTTTAAGAGAGTGAGGTAATAATTCAGAAGAGCCGAGGGGCCTCTTGGCCAATTAAGTAGGTGGAGGTCGCTTGTGATGGTCAAAAGATGACCAGAAGAGATGTTGAGGTTTGAAGATGTTGGAGAATTTTCTTATTGTGAATGTTGACAAAAGCAGAGTTCATTTCCATTCAAAAATGGGCGCATTTAATAGTGCAATATTGCACGATTTATTGCCATTTTGCTACAATGCACTCGAAGCTAAAGGGTAGGGGAGAGGGATAATTAACCAATAATGCAAAGAGATGTTAGAGAGATAAAAAGAAATTTTTTAAAAAATTAAAGAAAAAGTATTTTTAATGTTTAGCTAAATCTGTTTTGTAGCATCTTTACGATGTCGGCCATTGTCTTTTTCCTTTGTCTAACCAAAATCTTAAAAGTTGTAACAGATAAGACGAAGATTCCTTTTAACGACACTTGAAGAGCAACAAACTCAAAACAAACACATTAAAATTGTACAAAGTTTTTAACAATGCAACAGACGTATATTTTCCATTGTTCAAACTTTTAACAATATCTAACCTAAATTGAATTTTCAACTCGTTAAAGTTTAACAATACGCATAACTCCAGAAAGCATTTTGCATTGTTAAATTAAAATTGACATTTAACGATACAACAAATGTGCTTGTCAATTATTACCCTTCAAACTGAAAAGAAATGTAACAATACAACAAATATATATTTTTCAATTGTTAAAACTTGTAAACAATTGAAGAAAATCAATTGTTAAAGTATTCATTCAAAAGTATAATCAAGTTGTTTTGGGTTTTGAAAAGCGGGGGCCTCCTCTTGTCAAAACTAATGGGATTTGTTCTGCCAACAAGAGCAAATGCGTTTGGCAAAATACATTACACTCCTCTAATAATCATCTTTGCGTAATTAAATGCAAATCTCGCGCACTTTCATTAGAAAATGTGTCCAATTTCCGCTTTGGCGAACAAAATCTCCTCAACACTCTCATTACAACGACATCTGGTGAAAAATTTGTGAATCTAAGGGAGGGGCAGGCGGCAGTTTGTGTTTCCTCACGAATTAACAAGTACAACTTTATGGAAATGATTCGCCGTTAGCATTTCATAAAAAAACCCTTTTCCTCTCATTCAAGTCTACAAAACAACCTCATTCGCCGAGTCAATTAGAGCGGCAAATTATTTCCCTTAAAACAACTATTCCTTTTTACAAGTGTATAGAGTGCCAATTCCTAAAATCATGTGCCATTGCCTGGCTTTAATTGGCGCGATAATTGGCGCGAGCCTTCCATTAACTGCGATCATTGTCTAGTCGTAAAATTCAAATCGTTTCTCCTATTGCCCAACTCGTCTTTAACCATAGAAACTTTCATTAAAAATTTCATTCCAAGCCTTATGAATTTTTCAAGATACTTGCTTGACAAAGATTGACCAATTTCTTGATTGAAAACAATTTATTTCATTATTCTTGCAACATGGGAGTTGCACACAAAATGAAAACGGCAAGAAAAAAAAAAAGATGAAATAAAAAAAAAGAGAAGCCATTTCTCTCTAAGTGAAAACATTATTAAATTTGACATGAATAAGAGGTAATGTTAGAAATATTTTAAATTTTTTTTTTTACAAATTGATTAAAAAGAGAATTTTTATAAAATTTAATTATTAAGACTAACTAAACTAAAAAATCCATTTCGAGTAAAATAAAATAAGTGGAATCGATCTTTTTTGGCGGGATATTGAACAAAGTGAATTGCATTGATTTAAGCCGACATGTTATTATTAAAATAAATGCACGTCACGTGCAATTTGTCTCAGGTTTGTTTGTTATTCCTTCATTATGCCAAAAGAGTAAAGAGAAATTTAAACTCCCACCACCCAAAACTGTTGTTTCCGTTGCTATAACGACAAAGAGCCAGCAAACCCAATCACACTGTTTGCTCCTCCTACCCCCCCAATCACCATAGCAACCGTTTCTACATCTTCAATATTACCCACAATTTTTTTTTTTTTTTTTTTAGGGTTAAAAATTGTACATTGAGTTGTACCTCTAATAGATCAAAGTGGCCACTATAAGGCCAGTTGGATCATAAAATGTGCAAAATGAAAATTCATTTCGTCTCTCCTTTTATGAGTTGCCATTTTGAGCTCACAACACGCAGATTTAATATTCACTTTGCTCAGTAATAATAAGCCACATTTTAATATCAACAAAGTTTTAGGAGAGAGAAAAATTCTTGCCATTTCTCACCTCGTCATTAAGTTGCAAAACTGGAATTTTGTATAAAGTGAATTTTATTAGGGAAATCGGTAGAAGCAGAGTAATCAAGCGAGTGCAATTAGAGCAGTATAAATCTTTTGTTCGTTAATTAATAGCTACGTGTGCCAACTTATTCGTCCGAATGAAAAGCGCCCCCGACGTTTAATTGACCTGCAAAGCGAGCTTAATTCCAAGCCTTACATGTTTCAAAATAAACCTCAAAATAAAATCCAATAAAACCGGTCAATTATATTCTGTTTACCAAGGGGACATTTTCAAAGTGTAAACTATTCATTAAAATGTTAGTTTTCTAAGATTAGAAATGCATTCTTGTATAAAATGTGCAAATTGGTAAAAACTGTATTCTTTCAATTTGGGCAGGTATTACAAATAAACATTTGCCATGTTTACATTTGTATATTTTCAATGTACAATAAAAATAGATGCACCTTGCATCTCATTTGAGAGGTGTAATATGTTATTAACTCGTATTTACACTCTCTTACTGGCATCAATATTCTGTACGCCTAATAGAAAATTAATCTTTGTATGAAGAGTGAAAACCCGTTTTTGCAACTTATGAAAATAAAAATATTGCAACTTTATCTACATACATTTTTAGTTAATTGTATCAAAACGAGTAAGTCTAATCTCCAATGTAAATTATCAAAAGAGTAAACTAATTTAACAGCACGTGACCACTATTATCACTGTGGCATTACGCTTTATGTTTGCGTTTAATCGAATTTTCCATTTTTTCCCTCCTTAAATCTTTTATTTTGACTATAAAATAAAATTAAGTACATTTAAGCTGTAATTACATTGCACGAGCCCTGTTATTACACTCGTAATAAGCGCTTTCCACATTTTTTAATATCGGACAAAAGAAGAATTCCAAATGATTTTCCTTAGAGAAGAATTAATTATCAAGTTTTGGAAAATGATAATAAAAGAGTTTTAAAACGGTTTGTTTTCGGTTTCGTTTTACACCGCTTTTCAATTTAAGTGGTGATAGCTAAAGCTTTACAACCGGCCAAATGAGTTTCTTTTTCTTTCATTTAGTCGATAGGGGGCGCTGAGCGAGCACGAAAATGAGAAACGAATAAACCTAGATCATGCAACGTTTGCCCAACCTTTTCAATTATGCATTTTCAAAGCTTGATTAAGCACGGCTAAGAACATTTCCCAATTTACCCAAAAGGAATATTTTTTTTTTCTTCTTCTCTTTACCAAATTACAATATTTCCTATTATATGATATTATATATACGGAGGTATAGCAAACATGCAAGAAAAAATTTCATAGTTCAGATAAATAATGATTGAAAGTCTCTCTCTTTGCATTTCCCCCTTATTTTTCATTTATTCACTGGCAAATATGAAAAAGAGATGGAATAAAATGTCTTCAATTCCAACAAAATCAATAAGAGCGCCGTTATACATGATGCACGAGAATTAGCATTTTTAATATCGAGTTTCGACTTTTCCAAAAAGATGAAATTGGTACTAGAAAACTTTTCTTTAAAAAACTCATATTTACTGTCAATATCTATGGCACTGATTTACCTGCAATAACAACACAGTTTGCGCTAATTTCAATACAAAGGTGGCGCACCTGTGCTGTGTTAATTAATAAAATGGAGAAGCATTGCTCGATCTAACTTTTCGGGGTCCAATTTAAGATAATGTTTGAACTTAAAGATGATAATTCTTTTGAAATGTGAAAAGTCGAAGAGGTCATCTAGTTCAAGGTAAGAAAAGATGTCTAACATTAAACATTTCAAACTATCAATGTCATTTTTTGATCATTTCTTAAATCATTAATTTCACTTTTTGATGAGAATACTGATTGATTAAAAAATTAATTAGAAACTGACCAAATTTTGTATAATCAATTTAACTAATGACATGAGTAGACTTATTTTCTTTCATAAATTTTCATTCAATTAAACTAATTTCAAAAATAATCACAAAAAGAGTAATAAAAAAAAGAAATAACCCAATAAACAGAAATCGGAAAACTTGCTTCTTACAGGTCAATAACCATTTTTCCCAGAGAGAGAGAGAGAGAGAGAGAGAGAGAAACAGGACGATTCATCAAAGGTATCACCCCAACCAAAAAAAAAAAAAAAAAAAAAAAAATCACTCAAAACATTAAAAAACAAATTTCCAACCTGGATACAATTATCCAACATCTTAATTACTAACCGTTAGAAAACTGGTTACAAAACTCGTAACCTTAACCTCTTAATCTTTAACCCCAACGTGATGCCCGGAGAATCTCGAGTTCAAACATCTGCGCATAGAAGTGCGCACAGTTGTAAAAATCGTGACTTTTTAATTAAGAATGAGAAAGGTGTTTATAAATTTTAAAAATTCGTGTTTTTAAATCCAACGCCAGGTGTTTTGTTCGTTATAGTACCCGCTGAAGCATTCAGATCTGGTTTTGAAGACCCCGTAGTTGCTTTCAAGGAGCAGCAGATGGTGTTCGGCAAAAGGGGGACTTTTAAAAAAAAAAAAAAGTGGGAGGGGGAAGACGAAGAAGGGGACGTAGAAAGATGGTTCAAAATGAGTTTTACCTGTCCCACCTGTCGCCTGCTGTTTCAGCTACTGGTCAAATTGAAGGGTGCCTTGAAAATTAGGATTTCGGAAAACTACCGTGCAAAAATATCGTAGAAATAGCGGACAATAAAAACTTTTTTTTTCTTTTTACAACCGTAAGATTTTTGTCTTAGGTTATTTCGAGTATTCGAGTGTAATTTAGCCTTGGGTAAAACAAAGAGGGATATAATGAGTGACCTTTGGGTCATAAAGGCATTCCTTTTGCCCTTTCAACTTAACCCAGTGTCAAGGATGCGCATATTGCTATTTGTATGCAGGTTTTTGTAATAAATAGAGACTAGGGTTTTGGGAAAGGTCATGTAAAATGTATAAAGAATAAACCTTGGATTGCAGCTGGGGTTAATTCAAATTTTTAATGAATTTTTCAAAATGTCTTTTGTTTAATCCATAAATTAGCCTCTTATTTCCTTTTTAGGAGTGTAAGGAATTTAAAATTCACAAAATGTAGGGGTGAAGCGTTTTTTTAAAAAGATAAGTTTAAATGAAAGTAACATTGAAAGACAAAGGGGGAATGGAACCGTGTAAAACTCAGCACATATCAGCACATTAAGAAATCCAGCAACCGGAGAACATGTAATTGCACTTTTGCTCTAAGCAAGCCACACCCTTTACTTCTGAAAAAGAATGGCTGACACCAAATGCCTTGGGTTTGTAAAATACCTATGATCAAGTTGAAAAATTTGTTCGACCTGAGAGCTATTTCCAAGCCCTAGTATTTTTGGAATTTGTATTTATTTAATAAAAAAATTTTTTCAATATAAAGATATAAATTTTTAAAAAAAAATTTGTTTTCATAAAAAAAAGAAGTAAATTGCTGTTTATTTTTAAACTTGAGAAAAAAAATTATAAACGGACCTTTAAAAATTTATTACGCTACACTTACTGTATCCGTTTGCTACTCAGTTTTTCCGATTTAAAAAAAAATATTTTGAAATTCAAATCAGGTACCAACCGGTTTTCTATCATCAACAAATCTACCTTGATCTGTATGCAAATGATCAAGTGAAATGAAATTTCCAATGATTTTTTTTTCTATTCAAAATTCAAATTTCATGGACATAACGTTGCAATTAAGTTCATTTGAACCTTTGATCGGCAATTCGGCTTCTTGCTGGGTGGCAATGTCATTTTGTTGTAAACATCAACTCGCATGCATCGTTAACTTTCGACATAAAAGTTGATAATATTTTCTTGGATAGACAAGTTTTTTTAAGGTTAGTAACATCAACGAAACTCATAATAGACTATAAAAGCCTATCTTTTTTGGAGAAATGAGGGGAGCAATAAGTTTTATTACTGCAAATTTTCCAGAAATGAATCCATAAATTTAAATTAAATGAATGCCAGTAAAAATTGACGTATATTTTTAACATTTCCAATCATAAAATAAAACCCACAAAAATACTAACAAAGTGATAGGGAGTATAAGCACATACTAATGTATGTACATACATACATGCATACATGCATACATGCATACATACATACATACATACACCCATGCATACATACATACATACATAGTGTAAACAGTAGAGTCAACATTTATACGAAAAACTGGTACAAAGTGATAAAAATGTGCTGTTAACAACAAAAGAGGAAAGCCAAAGGGTGACTAATATATTTCTGATAAAAATCACCTAGTCACCAAAGCTTAATACTGCCAAATTGATATCTAAATCGCCCACTTCCAACCCAAACAGATGTGAATCAATTAACCTCTTAATACCTGATCCCATCTAAGGTCAACCCTCAAAATTAAAAATGCATCTCGTTAAAATAGACACTAATGAGAGAATGCTACAGCTGTAGCCAATTCATATAGGGGGAGTCAAAAAATGTCCAGATGTGTGTCATAGATCCAAAGTAAGGGGAAGCAAAAGTACTCCAATTTCAGTAAAACCACTTGCTACAACCACTGGTTTTGACAAAATGTGCCTTTTAGCTCCTACTCCCACGGTTTGAACACTGCACTTTTCACCAGAAGATGAAACTTTCCAAGAAGAAAAAAAAAATGTAGGGGAGGGTTATCAACCTAGTGATCTATGACTGCTAGAAAAAACTTTACTGCCCTTATAAAAAAGATATAAAATAATTGTTGTAATGGCTTAAAACCTTTTCTTCAGGACAACTAATTTTATGGAATTTTTCAAGTTTAATGGCTTCACTTTTGATAATTGTGTGAAAAGCTTTGTAGAAAAAATTTATGCTACGATAAAGTTAGCATTGTTTTTAAAATCCATACTTGTTAATCACCCTAAGAAATCTCTCATGTTGTAGGGACTACCAAATGAGTATAATTTTTGCATGTAATTACTCATCCTGTCTTCTACTGCATCGAAATTTCCCAGGGTAGAGACATGGGATAAAACACTAACCCTCTTTAATGTTTTATACAAAATGCTAAGCAAAGTACTTGTTTATCCTTTTATACAATGGACAAAGGCTAGTAACCTCATTCAAAACACTAACTGTAAGTTTTTTTTTTTTTTACATTCTAGTGAATCATGAACTAAGGTAAAATTTTTTTTCGTCATGTCACTTATAGGTCAAGCTTGAATTTCGTCCAAAAGGAAGTGATGATACATTCTGTAAGTGAAGAAATGGGAAGGTGTGTTGAGGTGAATCAGGATTTAAGTCTTAATCACTCATGAACTTCATATTTTGGGGGCAAATGGTGCCCCCAAAAATTAAAATTTGGATTTTTTGGGGGTTTTAAGACATTCCTTTATAACATTTTAACATATTTTTTAGTTAATTAACAGAAGACAAAGCCTGAAAGTTCAGTTTTAGAGCACATCTCAGTTGAAGCAAGAAAATTTGAAGCTGTACCTCGTCTTCTTGTTTTGATTTTCTAGCATTAGATCTTAATTTTTAAGACACAGCCTCAGCAACCAAAGATGTTCTTTGTTTCAATAGCAATTAAAACTAGTTCTTTCCACTTTTGCGCTATTGTAGATTTTTCTCTCAAACTGAATAATTAAATTATTTAAAAAGCAAAAAATTGGAAAATAAATCATCTATACGGAAGAAAGAATTGAAAAACAAAGAAATTACATTTACAAACCTCATTTCCTTCATTAAATACAAATTACATTAATTTAAAAACAATTGATACTAATTACAATACGGTCATGAAGTTGGTAAGGAACAAACAAGTAAAATTTTCATGTTTTATGTAAAAAGAAAAAAACCTTTTCTCAGAAAACAACTTCCTTAAAACAACCATAATGTCCCAAAACGGCTTTTTGGGAGTTGAACTACTACTGTATTTACTTATAAATCAAAAGAATTGTGAAATAAACTTCATTAAGTTCAAGGATATACCTTTTTTAGATTTAATTATTCTTTTAAAAATGGATGTCAATGAACCTTCAACATGTTGCAAACAAGCATTAAGTATTGCCAAAAGAAAAAGGCCACTTCCTCGCAATTTAAATAACTTACCAATTCAGCAATTAAATTTTTTCTTCACCATTTTTTAAAATAAAAGTAATTTGAATGCGGGGATAAGCCTAAATCGCTCCAGTGGAGTTATTAATTCATAGCTATTCCAGTTATTATGTAATTATACGTATGCATTGAACTCAATAGGTTATTTTAAATGGGCAAAGTTGTGAATGATAATTGTACAAGTTGGAAGCTTGAATTAGTCACTAAATTTTCTTTTAAAAAAAAAATCAAATTGAGTGTAAATAATTGGGTACACAGCAACACTTAGTTGAAACAGGTTCAATATTGACCAGGGTGCCCTTGAGTAAAATTTACACATGGCTGTTATCAAGGTAAATTGGACATACTGCTTCTTATATCACCCTTTAAGTTGACTGATTAACTTTTTAAAGACAGTAATAACTATCCACTGCTCAAGTGTTTTTAAAATAACACAATTGGTCCTTCTGTTGGTTCACACATTTAGTAAATTATTAAAGTTCATTGTCTAGAGGTTGTTTTTAAAATATTTTAGAGCAGGCTTTTGAAAGCTGTTTGTGCTTTTGAAGGTCTTTTAAACGAGTATTCAGTGTATAAACACTAAAAATAAGGTGCCATGCCCTTGCTTCGAGGTACCCACGCAATAAGACCTCCGTCCTATGCAGACCACCTGTGGATTTATCTAATCCCCGTAATAAATGTTTTCAAACTACATTTTATGAACAAAACTAAACGATAATTTTGTAAAGAGGTTTTCTTACCTAAAGTGAGTAGAAGAAGCTGCCGCCACATATTTATATGGTCACCGCACAACATCATGGTTCAAGGATGTGCGTGGTGTTAATTTGAAGTTTGTTATGGGATGAAAAACCGAGTAGATGTCGAATGTGAAGCCTAAATAGTGCCGGCCGTTGTTTTGGTTAGTGTATTACCATAGCACGAATTTGATGAAGTGTTTGAACGGTTTACAAAACAAAGGGTCAGTGGTAATTTTCGAACGAGACGAATCCTGGCTACTAGCAGGAGGCAGTGGCACCTTGTTTCGCTTGGAAGGTCGCTTTTTGCCGTCGACCAATCAATCCGTCCGATTTGGAGAGCCAACCGCAGCGCGACCTTTTGTTGGTGAGTAGAGTAAACAGCTGTACGTTCGGGTAGCAGACAAATGTTTTTTTTTGCAAACAAGCTGCCATCTATGATCAAAAGAATGAATTATCTGAAAATACAAGAATAAATTATTAGACAGATAAACCTGCCATGTTACATGCAAATATATAAATACTACAAAAATAAATATTAAAATAGAGACATACAAAATCCCATTAGGGTAAAGTCACATTTTAACTTCTACCTACAATTATTGCTACAATTATTGCAATTATGCTAATGACAATTTACGAAATGCGGAGAAACCATATTTTCGGTCTAACTACGGTGGAAGTTGCAATATAAGTCAAGTTGTGCTGGAGTATCTTGGTTATTGGTTTAAAATACCTACAATACGTGGGCTACCACAGTAAAAATGTCAGGCAGTAACATCTTCATCACAGTCAATATCTGTAAAACTTCCAATAATTTTTTCAAAAAATTATTTTGCATTAAAAAATACTGAAATCACCTGGTACGGATATCAGCTTCTTGCAACAATGCCACATAAATCCAGTGTTGCTTCAGTAATTCACACTTGTCGCAAATTGAACTTAAGTAATAAAAAGTCCTTCTCCAATATATGCAAATACATTTTCAATTACTGTATCATTAATGAAATTTAGTTAATGCGTAATTAGGAGTCAGGCCCATATACCAGATCGACTTAAATCAATAATCGTGGAATAGCCACCAAGTCTCACAGGTCACTTTTGTACAACTAAAAGAGAAGGGTTTTAGCACATTAACTCTCTAATGTTGTTCCATACCGACCTTTTATTGGGCTTTCACGCTGTATGTCGTATTTTAACATTTGTCGCAAATTAATGTTCAAGATTGTAGTTCTTCAGTATGGTCGCCCTAATTTTTATTGTTACGCAACACATAGAAAAACCTCTCGAGTTTATTTACTTAGGTATGTTTATTGTGTTATCGTTGGCATCCACAGTGGAATGCAAACTTAGCTTTAATTTACGTCATTTGTCCAAACCATTCCACAACGTCACAACATCAACATAAACTTACATCTAAATAGGAAATAGATTTTCAAACTTTAAAATGACTCTCCTACCCTTTACATTACGTAATACATAAATAACATTGTTCCTCTAATTGCTAAGCTAAAAACATACAAGACACAATGAATGATTAATGACATCACCACAGCCAATCAAGTTTCAATGTCAATTCTTTTGAAGCACAGCCAAAACGCGTCGACCATTTCTTTTCTTTCATCTTCACATAAGAACGCAATCAGCAATTCCCCAACAACACGTTTGAGGATAATCAGGCACATACACTTCTTTTTCATGACCAAAGACATAAAATTTGTATGGCTTTCCACGCCATTTGTAGTTAACCTCATTAACTGGCACTAAACGAACTTGGTGCCTCTAAATAAATACACACCGGAAACTATTATCTTTTTTTACAATCTATCTTCAAAGAAAACCTCCTTTTACCTGCACTATAACTCTTTCATGTTTAAATTTCTCCCCGTGATGACGAAGCAATTGCTCTGATGCTGCATTTACTGTTATGTCTGGAAAATGGTTGATGGGACAAACCTGGAAAATATAAACAGACTCTTTAATTTTACAATTTTGTAATTTATAATAAATCATTTTGGTCAAAAGATATTTTTATGTTTAAAATGTAAAACGCAGTGCAGGAGAAGCCAAGAAAGACATCATAATTTGGCAGTTTGCCTAATATTGGCCGGCTTTCTTTGCTCTTATCCTACGATAGTTGGACCTAAGTTGGTTAATGGTATAACTTAAGATACACAATCAGACAGATGTGCGAAAATCGCAAGCTGACGTCACTACATATGCAATGCAACTTACATTGTCTTGTTGGTCATCCAAAACTAAGTGCCCACTGACTCTCTTAACTAATTTACTCGGCAAATCGGTTTTCTCAGACACATGATCGTCAATATGATTCGTCCAAGTAACAGTCAAACGAATGAAAACTTTAATTTGTCCTTTGCCAGCACAAGTTTTGCAAACATGATACCCAAGCCCGGAACATTTGTAACATCTAAGAAAGAAGATCGGACATAAAAATAAACAACCTCAACCGGATTAAGAAACGAGTTATTTTACTTTTCAACTCCTTTGGTTTGGCAAACGGTACAATGCTCTCTATGTCCGGATAGGTGAACAATTTGGCCTTCCCCGTGACAGTGTGTGCATTGTATCTATAAATAAAGTGGCTTTTAGGTACTCATATTTCCTTCCGCCGTCTTCGCATTTCAATACCTGTCCTTGGCCGTGGCACGCTAAGTCTGTCATTTTGCCTGTCCCGATGCACGTGTGGCAAGTTTTGATAGATGAAGTGCGTGGAATTTCCATTTGTGTTACGTGGTTTACAAAAACAGGCGGTTGAGGGATCTCCACTTCCCAAGGTTGTGGTGGGTAATCGCTTGATGTTGAGTCAACGCCTGATTCACCTATGTAATGGTGTGATGTGTAAAGGGAAATGTTGGGAAAGTTTTTTCTAACAAAAACTTACCACTGTAAGGTTCGAAACACCAAGAAATTTGTCGTTTTTCAGTGAAAGTTTCCAATTTATACTGCAAATAATTTATTTTAAGTTAAAAATTGAAATTCATAAAGAAAAAAAAAAGGGTAATTATGACGAATGTGTACGATTTTAGATTGACTGATACGACACAGAAAGTGTTTTAAAAAATTGAAATTCAAAAAGAAAAAAAAAGGGTAATTATGACGAATGTGTACGATTTTAGATTGACTGATACGACACAGAAAGTGTTTTACTTCCTTTATCAATAGAATTAAATAGTTTACGTCTTTGACCAATCATGATGCGGAAAATTTAATTCTATTGGTTCGAGCGTGTTGTAAGAGACTGATTCTGTATTGCACAATTAAGCATCACAGAGAGCGCGCTGCCAATTGCCAAATTTTTCCAATATTATAATTTAAAAAAATTCAGGTGACAAATTGGAGAAGAAAATTGGCGCCTCAATAGCAATATAACGATGGGCTGCCAAAAAATGGGAAAATTCAATATTTTACCAAAATATCGAATTTCTTCAATCATGGTTAAAATTTAATTTAGTTTATTAAAAAATTAAAAAATTTAAAATGGTTAAATTTTGAATACTACAAATTACTACAAATGCGCCTACCCTTTACCGCTCATTAATTTGAGTGCAATGTATAAGTACTTAACTCACCTGAAATGTAGACGAATAAAGTATTTTCGACAGACTCATCTCCCTTAACGCTTTGTCGCCGTAGCAGCAGTGACTTCTAATATGAGATGCCAAGGCTTGCTTAGCTTCATCTTCTGTAATTTGCAAGTTTCTACAAAACAAACAAATTTTTTATAACTTAAAATTCATATAGCACACATTGAAAAATTACTTTGCTTAGATCTTAAAATAATTTTAAAAGTAAGTTGAAAGTTCAGATGACAACATTTAAATGAAAATAATTCGAATTTTAAATCTTAAAATTCAAATTACAATTTAAAAGAAAAAGTATTAGAAAAAATTTAAAAAAATTAAAATTAAAAATGTAAAATACTCACTTTCTAGACTCCAAACTAAGCGTAAACACATTAAGACTGAAATGAAAATAGCACAAATCTTTAATAAAAACTCCACCTGAAACAACACCCCCAACTTACTTATTAACAGTCTTCTTAAATTCACTTATAGTAGGCAACCTAGTTTCCCTCGGTGGTGGAACTGCCGTCAGTACATCATAGGTAGTACTTTCATATCCAGGAACTAAATTAAGAGATTCTAATGGAGGTGCAGCCCAAATACTATCTTCACGTCTCCTTGTACTCATTTTCAAATAATTTAACACACAAAAATGTTGGTAAAATATTTGAGAGCGTGGAGAGCAACACGCCTGAATCCTAATTAGTCTACGGATACCATCTGGTGTGCAAAGATCTACTCCCAAGGCAAATAAACGCAAAGTCTGATGACGTGCATCGAAACTAAACAGAAGACCCTCCCTCTTTTCCTAGTTGAAATTGAGCCAAAAAATTCCAGTGTCAATGATCATCTCAAATTCACCGTTCACCATGGCAACTAGCAACTCAACATGGCCACTGGAACCACCCGCGAGTCACTTATCTAATTTTGTACTTGTTTGTGGAATGCTTTTTGGCACTACTTTCTATGGGTTTTCGTTGACTACACGGCCTTCACCTAGATACATCATTCTGACTATTTTTTTTATCCCACTTTCTTAAAGGCGTTTTTTCAATGTCTAGTTGACAATAAAATTGTTGTTGCAGACCTTGCTGACAGAATTTTGATGCTTCTTGAGAGCAGGCATCATCAGGTGCTTAAGAAAATGGAAGACTAAATATATATTTCATGAGTCATTAAGAGAGAGAATCCCAGTTGAGAAAATAGAAGTAAAAAATAAACAACGTTGAGTCATTAGCTTTAGGAATAAAAGTGAAAATCTTTTTTAATATAAAAATTTTTCACTTTTTTTTAAAAAATTGGTGGCAATACTTGATGTGGCCAACAGTTTAAATTGATCACAGGAAGTGTTGTATCAAAAAGTTATATAGTGCATGGCCAAGGGGTATAAAAAATTTAGAATGTTGAAAATCTATACTTGCTTATAAATAGATTTAAGATAAAATTATACACAGTTTAAATTCTTGAATCATGTGATGCATAAGGATTTATGAGAAAACTTGTTGCTGCCAAAACTAGTGACGCCAAAAGCAATTTCATGTACCGTATCTAAATATGAAATGCAATCATTGGAATTTTCCATGCTATTGATTTTGTAGGAGATTTTGTAAGAAAATGTTGTTGGGTAAGTGCATTCTCTGCTTAACAGTTTAGAAATCTCTTAAACCTTAAGTACATACTCTTTTAAGTACATAATATCAGTATATTGCGCATTTTTCTTTAACTTACGTAATATTAAAAATATAAAATTTGAAAAAGAAAATAAAAAAGGTTTATTACTTGGGATATGTTGAAAGGTCCGTCTTCAGATGTATAAATAAATGCAATAAGAGGAATGTAAATGCGTTAATAGAAATATGTGGGTAGCTTTTAATACCACTTCGGATAGGTTTGCGAAGAGACTGTAAAAGAAAATGTTCTATTTTAATAAGAATAGGGTTTTTCTTCAAGTAAACAATTTTATTTAACAAATTTCTTACGTAATTCAATGTTGGTCAAGATTTAAAAGCATTGATTTGTTGAGAAACTAAAAAGTTGAAAGAGAAAAAATTGTAAATAATGAAAAATATTTCTTGAATTTTGCTGATATCTAAAACTATAATCGAGAGTTATAGCGATAGTATAATTAGCACAAGAGTTAGGTCTATAAAAGAGTTTAACCTTCAGACATTGCAAACAAATTCGAAATCTTTAAATTTGCAAAAAATTTACTTCAACGGTTGATTTTTTGTAAAACTTTAAATTTGTTCACAACTTACTAAACAATTTCGGGTGAGGAAAAAAACAACTTTTTCATTCTAAAATGTAATTAAACACAAAGTTTGGATTACAACACTCATAAAAATTCGGGTGTCAAACAGTCATCATTTGCTTTGCAGTCTATGTGGGCTATTAGTGGGCAAGCAAAACTTGTTGCAAACATGGCACTGGATAAAACGCCGAACGGGATGAACGATAAGTTCGTCCAAAACCGGATATCGATCCCGTGGCCGAACAACGAACGTTCAGCCTACCCTTACATATCCCAACCCAACTTAGGTTTTTAGGTTAATTAGGATAGGTGAGGTTATTACTTCGTTGTTCGGATGGATATTAGGTTTTGGACGAACCTGCTGTTCATCCCGTTCGGCTTGTTCGGAGTTATAAAAATGATACCGACTAAAAAAGCAAGCTTGTGGTTGTGTGGTAGCCACCGCAACTGCCATTGGCTGCCGAATTTCCTCCGTATTATGTCCCATATAATCTAAAAAGTCGTATCGCAATATTGCCCAAAGCTAATAAAAGGTCAGCTGGATTCGGCCGGTTCGTTGACACAGTAAACCAGCTAAGCCGGATCCGGATCCCGATCACAATGAGAAATTTTAACCATACAAGAGAACTTTAACCAACGGCGGATCCGAGTAGAATCTGCGCAGGTTCTAACTACACCTACCAAAATGTAATCAACAACGAGCATAATAAGAAATAAATCTTGGATAAGAATATTCCATTGACGACGAATTGAAATTTCCTTTCGACCACCAGCTTCTTTTTCACCTTCGTCCATTATTCAACAATCTTTTGGACAAAAAAGAACATTAATGTCTTAAACCACTTATCTGTAATAGTTTCCACAATTAATTTTAGAACAGCAATCATCATCCAACCTTATTCGGAAAATTGAATAAAAAAATTAAATACCTACTTTAGTGAGGAAATCACAGATTTTGAAAATTTTTGAAAAGCTTGTATTTTACTTTTAGTTAGCTTATTCGGAAAATTGAATAAGGGAACTAAAAGTAAAATACAAGCTTTTCAAAAATTTTCAAAATCTGTGATTTCCTCACTAAAATAGGTATTTATGGAATACGCACCTTCGTCGTTTTCGGAATGTACATTCATTTTTTTTTATCAACAACATAGCAGAATGGCAGAAGCAGACGGAGCGCATGCGCAAAACGATGATATAGTGATACGCATAGCAGAATGGCAGAGGAGCAACACGACGAGGAGCAAAACCACGACCAGGAGGAGCAACACGACGATCTAGTCATAAGAATTCCGTGGCGATGTGTGTTCCGGGTGTTTTGTTTGATAGTAGTTTGCATAGCGGTTCTGGCAGGTTACATCTAAGGGAGAAACAATTGATAGATAAAGATAAAGATAAGTGCTGCTCTGTCCTTAGACCAGTGTAAAAACAATTTTCTCTCTCAATGAAACAGTGAAGTTACAAATTCAATGACTTATCCTGATATTAAACACATTTTGGGACACCCCGATTTCTAAGTGTGTAGCCTTAATCGCCACTAGATAAAACGCCGAACAGGTCGAACGGTAGTTCGTCCAAAACCTGATATCGATTCCGTGGCCCTAACCTTACCTATCCCAACCTAACTTAGGTTTTTAGGTTATGTTAGGATAGGTGAGGTTAAGCTGCACAGGTCGAACTGGATACGGAAACTAAGCTTAACGTCAAATATTTGAAATTGGTGGGTTCAGGTCGCAGTTTAAGAAAACGCAACGCAATGTTCAGCGTATGGGAAATGTTCTGCTCAACGGTATTGAACGATTATTTCAGATGAAATTTTTGATAAATTTGTAATAATAAATATTGCTAATTGTAGCGGTTGGCTTGAATTTTGTCTACTTGATCTTTCAACTACAACACAGTTAAGACTTAGGCGTTAAAAGTTCATACAATTGTAAATTCTATTTAAACCCTTGCATGAAAACATGCATTCTTTTCTTGCTGACAACAATACCAGTGCATAAGCCAACACCAATTACAATCTATTGTTTAGAAAACTTCAACTTCAAAAAATGATTACAATTAATTGGGATAAATTTTCATAAATTTATGTGTAAATAATTAGGGTGAGTGTGACCCTAAGTAATAACATGCACTTCACTAGAACTGTTTCACTATCTCAATACTAAGCTACGCATCTGACCCCAACGAAACGCCCAAGATGCCAGTAGGCCAAGTAAACTTACTTAAGCAAGTTAAAATGGCAAATTACTTTGCAACAATAAAAATATTTAAAAAACAAACCGTAGATTCTGCTACACAAACTGATGTAAGTAATCTCGGAGTGAAATTTATAAAAATAGAACTCATTTTCGTACGTTTCAGCCAAGACCAAACCCGTACGTAAAATCTTTACTTAAAGATAAGAAAATTCACCAAAATTCTCCTATACCAATTCATGAAGACGAAGCTCTGATTCAAATTGAAAGATTAAGAATAACTAAACGAATTGACCAGTTGTGCAAAAAAGTTGCTGCTCTTTCTAGTAGTATTGGTGTCTCATGGTTTAAGGCGCTTGAATCAGAGTTTAGTAAACCATACTTCCGAAGAGTAATATTTAACACATATTTTATATTTTTTTCTTTCAATATTAACTGAGTATTCTTCTAGATAAGTTTTTATTTAAATAAGGAAAGAAAATTGCACACAGTTTACCCTGTACATGACTTAATATACAATTGGACTACAAAATGTGGAATACAAGACGTAAGGAGTTTCAATATTTCAATTTTAATTATTTTCCTTTCTAAATACATATCGTATTTTAAGCATTCAAATCAGTAACTGAATCACCCATGACTAATTATTTGAATTAATAAATCAGTTTTAAGACTTTTAAGTTTGGCCGCTTTTCCCTTGGAGATGTTCCAATAGTAATTTTAAGAACATTACTAAGAAAATTTAATGTTTATTTCATTCCCAAACATAATCTTAGTCCAATATTTAAAATTCATTATATTTTTTTCTTGTGTTTATATTTCAGGTGAAAGTCGTAATTCTTGGACGACAACCATCCCATTTAGATATTCATTCCAATGGTATGTGAAAATGATGCAACCAAAGTTGCCATAAAGTTATATTTTTTCTTGTTTCATAACGTTGCCACTAGGACTTGCTTATAGTGTTGTCAAAGGCTATTTATGCAGTGAGAGGTATAAATATAACCTACTGCCATTCACGAAAGTGTTACTATTCAATTTTCTGTACGCAGTGCGTTGAATATATACAAAGAATTACGGTCTGATTTTCCTGAATTTAAAATTCCAACTCATGGAGATTTAAGTGGCTGGGCGTATCAAGGTGTTGTATATGAAAGAAATAGGAAATGGAAGAAGAGGCTGAGATTATTAAATATTTCAGGAGTTTTGCTACTTAATGTGAGATTGACAGTAAGAGCTCAACATATGTCTGCACACAAAGTTATTTGTTGGGAGACATTTACCGATGCTGTAATTGAATGGATTAATAACAATTTATACGGTGTTGTGTTTCTACTTTGGGGAACTGATTTGCAAGAAAAGGCTGATTTGCTTGACAAAGTAAGTTTTTGTCCAATTCAATTGTGATTGTAAGTGAAAATAATTTTGTAATTTTTTCAAATAGACAAGGCACTATATTTTAATGGCAGCTCATCCATCACCAAAGACAGCTAATAAAGGTTTTTTTGGATGCAAACATTTTTCTAAAACGAATGAAATTCTCATGAGAGATGGAAGAACTCCAATTAACTGGAGTGATTTGTAAAACAAATTTACCATGCCAATAAACTTTTAATCATAATCTAGTTTAAGTTTTATTTATACTGATAGAACATATGTGGGTTAGGCGTTAATGTGATATTGATATCATATTAACTGAGTAGAAATGGGGAATGCCCATAATGGCATTATGGATACACATTTGGTGTATTTGTGACACTAGTCTTTATGGGAGTTTTATTTTGTTGCAAGACAATGAATATTTCATTTTTTGGGTGTGGTCAAAAGTGGGCTTTATGAATTTTTAGAGTAAGAACACCATTAAATGTTATCCCAACACGCATCAAGAACGGGATTGTTGGAAGATATCTTTAGTTGTTCAAGTAAATGAATAATTTTTGTTCTTCAATGAAAATTATCTTTAGTTGCAATACTTAGATGACAGCAATTTCAATCAAATATGCTGAGAACAAACTGTAATAAAAAAAACTAAACCAGTAGGCACACTTATATTGGGTCCTAGCAATAACTGGTTAATATTGTGATGACTGATCTCTGTTTAACTTTTATATTGTTATTATAGAAACTCTAAAAATGGCTGAAAACAGCCTATACAGCACTAAATCGAGCTGAAATTTTTCGCTACATCCATTCTGGATGTCCAAAAACTACGTTTTCATTAACAAAATTACTTAAGAAGTTATTGTGATGGCAGAAGAGTATAAAATTTTTTTTTATAAAAATAATAAGAATAAAATAACACTTTGATTTTATAGATTCAAATCATGCAAACACAAACATGATGGCATAAGTAGAGGGAAAGAATATAGTAACCCATTATGCTGGACTGTGATTGTGGAGGTTCCTGACTATTATCCCAGTGAACTGGCTGTTGAGGTCACTGAAAACAGCATTGAAGTTTTCGGTAGAAAATTTTACGGACACTGTTTGTTCAGTGAAATATATTACATACCATGCGACGTTGATGTGACCACACTTCATTGGCAATATGTGCATGCCCAATTGGTTATTTCGGCTTACAAAAAGAGAGGTGGCTTAATAATTTGATTTCGTTAAATGACGATTTAATGTAAATTTTTTTGAAAGGGATGATTTATATCTTAAAAATTGTTAAATTTTAGTTTTGGAAACGATATAAAATGATTTATGAAAAAATGTTTCTGTCTGCTAATAATTTTGTTGTCAGAGATTAAATCAAAGGCTATTGCCACGAATGCTTTCTCGTTTACGCTTATGGTTTCGTGCTAACGTTTCGCATACAGCATTAGTCAGGGGAGCCACGGAGACATTCGATAGATTTATTCCCAATTCCTATTGATATATCTACTAAAGACCCAAGTTAAATGAAAATTTATCGGTCAAGTCACGTCTTGTCACGATTAATTTATTATATCACAACATTTTATTATACCGATAAGGCGAACTACATTTTACAAAGAAATTTGAATTGCAACACGTCATAGAAGAGGCTTCAATATCAAATAACCTGTACTCGTACTAATATTATAATGACATTGTATGATCTGCTCCACAACCAAATGGAATATTTAGAAATAAAGTATTGTTGCAACACTGAAATTTTACATTTGTTTGATAAGAAGTTTGAAAATGAAAAGTGGAAATGCTTGAGTGAAACTAAGAATTAAAACAAAAGTGCATAGCTGCTACAATCTATGCTGGTGCTATTGATTAACAATACCTAACCCCAGTATTGTAAGCTTTTTCAGTTATTGCAGTTACTGTAGAAACTAAAAATGGCCGAAATCATCCCTAAATGTTCTGAAATCAAACTGAAATTTTTCACTTTCATTCATTAATTTCGGTTACCGTAAATAAACCGCTGCCTCATAATACAGTTTGTGGATTTGTAAAGCAACTATTGTGATGTCTGGGTAAAGCGAATTGAAATGATACAATATGATTAATTACTAATAATTAACATTTTCCGTTCACAGGAAAAGAGGTAAAGTTTGTAATAATCCCGATACTTGGACCGTTCAAGTGGATGTTCCTGATTACAGACCAACGGAACTGTTTGTTGAGGTCAGTTACTGCGTCACGGTCTACGGAGTAAAATGTGACGGATGTGCGAGCTTTAGCGAAACATACACCTTACCATGTGACGTTAATCTGTACACAATTAGTTGGAACTACGTGGATTGCAAATTGGTTATTACCGCTCTCAAAAAGAAATGCTGTGGATGCTGTGGCCCTTGTGGTTGTGGACCATGCGGACCTTGTGGACCTTATTATTGCGGACTTTGTGCTTGCGGACCTTGTGGTTGCGGATGCTGCCGTTGAAATGGAAATTTAAATTGATTTCGCGGTTTATTTCAAGCGAATTTGGCATACAATTTACCCGGACAGTTATGTAGAAATTATAAAATTTTTTGGAAAGGGATGAATTCTATTTAAAAAAACTAAATTTATGGTATTGATGATATCAAGCAATTCTTGGTAAATAAATTTTGTTTAAATTTCCAAGCTCATTACTGGTTACTTTTAATTTCAAAGTTCCTCCAACATTTTGACTAACTTGAAAACATCGAATCACATTGAAATGGTTTACAGTTGTACTCCTCATTCAGACCTCTCATTTCCGATAAGTGAACAACACCATTGAAAAGAAATTTAAAGTTTAAAGACTTGAAAATTTGGTCAAAGCTTGCCTCTGCACTGTAAAATAAAAGTAGTCATGTACCGTTAAAAAATATCATTCTTGTCCCCACAGCTGGTAATAGAGGCGACGTTCGTTATTTAATGGTACATTTCTTCACCACTCTACACAAAACTACTAAAAAGACCGAGAATTTGAACCATGGGAGACCTTTTCTAATCGATTGAAATACTATCGTGTAGCATTTATGCAATTATTAATTACAGTTGACAGTTCTAAACATGATGATCCCCGAATCATTATAAACCTACGGTGATTCAACTGTAACATATAAAACCATTCTAGTTCATTTTTCAATCATTGATAACATATATTTCAAATATTGATTTAAAAACATACATAATTATAGAAGTTTTCCATTTAGAAATGTCAAAATAAATGTAAAAATGACAACAAAGCTAAGTAAAACAACATTTGAGTCTGATTTAAGTCCATCACTGCAAATGTCACTTTCATCACACGAGTAGGAATTTGCGTGCGTTGTTTGAAAAGGTCCGTAACGACATAAACGATACTTTGTATCTTTCCGTCGAAAAGACGTGTCATCGTAATCTATTTTTTGATAATCACTCACAGCATCATCTTGTAAGCATTGGGTAGAGTTACAAAGTTTCTCACGACGGGAATGTTTTGCAGGCATTGCATTTATAGACACTAAACACGCCATGGCAGTTATTACTACAAGTAGTAAAATTGTTCCACGTTTCCAATTTTTTACAACCGGTAAATTGTTGTTGGCTACAAAGCTGAATATTTTCATGAATTTTCCACATTGGTGTTAAAAGCTAGTTTATAAGCCTATTGAGTTGAGTGTAGTTTTATCAACACGCGGCAGCACAAATTACGTCGCCAAGGGACTGTAATAATAAAAATAATCACTTACCTGAAAGCGGCCATTTGCATTTCAAGTTCCACGCAGTCGCATTGCAATGGCATAGACGGTGGCGCCATCACTGGCAGATTTAAACACAAGTGATGCAAGAAATTTAAAAAAATGTTTTGTATTTTTATTACAGCTTAATTACACAACATTTTGAATAAACAAACAATTTTTATAATTTTTTCAAACAAGTTTTGTTTCTTTTCCTCACTGTTCGATATTACAAGCAGCATACATTGGATATGTGAAATGCTTGGGTAATCTTGTGCCTAAAGCCCAAGTTCCAGTAGTAGTATCAAAAATGTAGAACTTTCGTGATTTATCCAAAGCATAAACGCCCGTCCCACATCCAGTAATAACCATTATCCACTCAGGTGCTGGTCCGCGCATATTCACTGGGACCCACTCGTCACGTTCAAAGTCAAGATAAAGTGCGTGACCTGGTTTAAAATATTTAAACGCATAAATCCTATCATTGGTAGCAGCAAAACATGGGACAATTCCATTGAACTCATTTTGAGGAAGTGGCGATACCTGCACCCACCCACGACTTCCGGGAATGAAATATTCGCACTTCAAATGTCCACCTCCAGCAATAAATATCTTGTCATCCATTATGCAACTCCATGCCGTTTCATCTCTCTTTTCCTTCATAGGATTTTTATACTTCCAATTTATACAATGAAAGTTGTCCAGACATTCTACGCTGCTTAACCCACTAGTGCTGAAACGACCAGTTCCACATGCGGTATAAATCGCTTCATCATAGCCCATAACAACTGGATGTGATCTGGGGGTTATGAGATCAGGTAACTTGATGAGTTCATTAACTTTCAAATCATATGCGTAACAACTTCCCAATTTAAATCCATTAAGGTCTTCGCCACCAATAAAATAAACACGATCTTGGTAGTACCCTAAGCCTTGTTTCATTTCTAAGGATGTTCCAACATCTTGAACAGAGTCCCATTGGTCAGCTCGTGGGTAATACCGGACCACGGAACCCCTATTTGCTTCATCACGACCAATGACGACAATAGCTACTTCATTGCACCCTCCATCGGATTGAAAGTTATTAAAATCCAATCTTTGCTCAATAAATTCTTTTTTTCTGTTCTCCACTCCAGCAGCAACTACTACTTTGACCAGTTTGTCGCGTAAAGTTGTTGGACTTGTTATGATAAAGTTGTCATGGAGCAAAAACCGAGCCAAAGAAACAGAGATCTTATTGAAATCCAAAGTTGCTGTTAATTTGGTTAGAGCGTCCTTTCTGTCTTCCAAATGATGTTTCACCCACACAAGTGCTATTTGGAGAAGTGTGTCATGGCAGTGAAGATTTGGGGCTGCTTGATGAAACATATTGCTCACCATTTCTCCATCTAACTCCATGAACTCTGCTGACACCCAAACAGTATCCAGGTTTTTAATAAGGAAGGTCAATACGGTTGCAGTTGCAACTTGGTTTTGCTGTTTTCCGGCCAAATGTACAACGTGCTTAAAGTTTTCCATGTTCAGGTCTTTGATCATTTCTTGGAGAAGGCAGACTTCAAGATGGTCAACCTGAAAGTATTGTGCTATTAATGATTCCATAATTGAAAAAAATTGCAAAAGAAGATTAGGGCTCCCTTAAGACCTGAAAAGAGAGAGTTGTTGTCTTACACCAGCCACATACCCATCTAAAAATGTAATGGGTTGACCCTTAAATTGCTAATTATGTAAATATTTACCTGCAAAAACTCTGATGACTTGATAAGTTTTCCAACATCTTTACCATTAATTTTGCTTACGTCTGGAAGAGTTCCCGTATATAGGAAGTGGATTATAATATCAAGAATGTGCGCATCGTGTTCATGTAACTCCACACAAGATACAGCAACTGGCGTTGTGGGACTTTCCCCTCCACAGCCCCCACCTCCACGGACAAACAACCGGTAAAAATATTTACTCCCGCAAGCTAACACGTGTCGGTGTGCCGGGAAAATACGATGCTGGCAGAGAATTTGCACATCTGTGTAGGCGTTTTGCTTACGGAGATTGTTGAGCGATTCTCGAAAAGCAATGTCTTCAGAATACACCAAGTTTTTTTTACACGGAGGCGGTGTGTCGCCCTTTGCCAGTTTAGTGAATTCTAGTAAACTGTCAGGATCAATAAACTCATTTGCCATATTTGAATCGTTAATTCAATATATTAAATAGTAAAATTTTGAAAGGCATTCCAAAAAAAACCTGTAATAAACCAATAATGAATAAGATATCAATATTAAACAAAGCTACATGTTTTAATTGTTAATTTGTAGTGCCGTTGATCTATGAAACAGTGTGACAAAATTCACCATTAACACTGATTGATATAATATCACTGCTTACCAACTTAACGAAACAGCCTATTATGGTTTAAAGTGAGATTTTCTTTATGCATTTCCATCAATTATTTACCATAATGGCTTTAAATTACTTATCTTTATTTTCATGTGGGTTAAAAGCATGGCTAACTTCCAAGATTATGCAGACATTGTCAAGCGACAGGCCAACGGCTCTGCTGGAAACGACACAGGTGGAAACGAGACAACTACTTCGTCTGGCCTTGATACTCCTACAATTGTAGCTCTGTCTGGTTTTGGAGTTGCTCTTCTTATGATCATCGTTGTAGTTTTGCTGATGACATGCATAATACTTGGTTGCAAATCTTACAGTACGTTTTCTTTTTTAACGAGATTTGTTCTGTCTGTAAAGTTAAGTTTATGTATATATAAAATACTACTTTTAATTTTGTCTCTCGAAGCTTCACCTAAAAAGCCCGTATCAAAAGAATGTGCGACCATTAATCAAAGCGGTAAAATGAAGTTAAGGTTTATCACTCATCGATCTGTATTTTGATAATTAATTCCAGGTCCCGGGTATGGTACGGCTAACTGATGTGATCTCCTATTGCTGAAAAGTGATTTTTCCCGATATTGTCTGCATAAAACATTCTGTAAATATTATTCTAACGAATACAAATAAGTGACTAGTCACATGAAGCAATTGTGTAAAAAAAATTAAGATCGAAATTAAACACCTTCCTATATTTGAGTATGTACAATAACGAGTTACAAGTTATTTATTTATGGTTTCGGAATGATAAGTTGATTATTCACACAAGTCAAACTATAAAAGTTAACTGATGATTACAACGTACGAACTAACTAGGTACAAAATTAGAAAGATAGACATGGTTACTTAAGTTTTTTATCTTCTTTAGTCCATCTGTCTTTTATTGCTGTCCAAATGGAACCAGGCAGTCTTTGATTTTGTTTTATCAGCTCCACCATGCCTCTTGACGCCTAGTATAAAATTTTTAGAAAAATTTAATTGTTTAAAGGATTTATTTACCTTTGCTGCTAGTTCTTCCGGAGTGCAAGAGCTGTCGTAATAAATAGGTTTTCCAATGTGAGTCCTACAAGGAAAAATGTCTTGGGTGTATGAGCATTACTTTTGAACAGAACAGAAAACCGTACGTAAGTTTTACAGGAAAGCCTCCATATACAGGTGGAATTGGATATGACACTTTGCTCCGAATGTAGATGAATATTGCTGAAAAATATTGAATATACTTTCAACTCAAGTTATACTAAATAATTGCATCTGCAGAATATTATTTTAGAGTAGAGTGAAGAAGTTTGTAGTTCATTAAAAAAGTGGCAGACGTCACCGATTGTAAAGTTTAGTTGCAAAGTTTAGTTCTTGAATTGCCACAACTAGGTTAAATAAATGAATTTCAAAATCTTACGTCTGAGAAACGATGGCACTCGGTAAGCTTCACGAATATTTTCACAAAAAATTGGAATTATTGGCTGGAAATTGAGTTAAAATATTTTTTAGGTGTGTATTAAAAATTTAAAAAGGTATTGCATACAACTTGAGCTTCTATTGCAACACGAGCAAATCCCAATTTGTTACCCCAGTGAAGTTGGTAAGATTTATGATCACTAAGCAGTGCTTCAACAGCTCCTCCAGGGGATACGAGAACAAGATCTCCACTCCGCAGAGAATTTAAACAACTTTCAGCTGTGCCAGGAATTACATTAACCGTTTTTTGAAAAAACTGCCAACCTTGCGTGTGAAATGGTAATGACATGGAAATTAGACACTTGGGCTTCAGACAGTTCAATAAAAATTTTAAAAATGCAATTAAAAAAAAAAGCATTGAAACAGCACAAAATGACGGGTAGAACAGAAGGACTGACACAAATGGAGGTGGGGAACTAGAATAACAAACGGTACATTAAGAAGGTTTAAATTACATGCAAAAATCCAATTGGTTCATACAAGGATAAAATTAGTAAAAAAAAATTATTTGAACTTGTTTAAGTCATAATTTTAACTCACATTTTTCACAAACCTTGTATAAACTGATCATGCAGAAATTAAAAGAAAACAGAACCACACAAATGCAACTGACCAACCAGCTTACTTCTTTTACCTTTAAGTTTCCAGAAGGACTTGTGCATAACTACTTTGAGCAAACGATTTTTTATTTTTGAACCCATAAAAGTAGTACAAAAAAAATAACCGTCAAGCGCAAAGGCTCCGTGGTAAAGAAGCAACAAAGCTGGACCTTTAGTTGGTAGATTTTCTAAACCTTTGATACTATATCCTAAATTAACAATTAAAAATTATACGGTATTACATTAACATAAAACTATCACTGAAACTAAATTTTATAAAAAGTTAGTTAAAAATTGTTCATCTCTGGATTTATTTGGACGCTGGAAGATAAAAATATAATGAATAGGTGATATCAACATAATGATGACATACAGAGATTAACCATGTGAATTACATTACCGTGCCAGATTTTTCCAATGGTACACCATACGTATGCAATAAATTTGCGGAATAATTCCCATTGGTCGATATCGTCAAAGGTGATTCGAAATTGTTTAGCAATTGTAGTAAACACATAGTATATTATTGCCAATGGTAAGTGTGAATAAATCAGAAGGAATGACCATAAAGGAGTGCAAAATATTAACTAGAATAAAAAAAAAATAAATAAAATGAAAAATAAAAAAAAAATATAAAACTATTTCATCATGATTAATTTGAAATATTTCGTAAGGTCCTTCTCCGTTATTTATTTTTCTCAAAAAAAAAAAAAAAAAAAAAAAACTAATTTAAAATGAAGTCTACTTTTAGCTTATTTTCATATATGTGAAAGTGACCTCATTCCATTTAACTCACCTGTGGCGATTAATATACGCCACTTAAGTGTCAAATACGATTCGGACTTCCGCAATGTAAGTATATGCAATTATGACTAATAACAATGTTTAAACTTACCGCTAGAAAACTAAACAAAATCCAAGAATTCCATTCAGATGTCTCTGACCAATTTGTATAACTCATTATTGATTCATTATAAGATTTATATGCACGTGGAAGCATTATATTCATAGATGACATTTCGCCTTTGATTAGGTTACAGTATCCTGAAATTAAAATTTATAAAAAAAATTATACACTCTCACAGTAAAAAAGATTTTGGTAGAGATTCCTGAGTTGTAAGAATAAAAAAAAATGGTATTGAGTAGCTTATGACAGAAATATGCGTTTTTAACAGCCTTAAACACTACAGGTGTACATGTGTGGCTAAATGAGGTGTACATATTTTTATATTTTTAAGTCATTAAATGTTGAATTAAAGATATAGGAAGTTTGATTCAAAATACTGCAATCATCCCTTGTGTGAGGAAGTAAATATGAGGAAATAATATTTATACTCCCAAACAATTAAGCAAAATTCTAAAATGATAAATTATGAAGAAGAAGAAAATAAATTACGAAACTCTTTTTAAAAAATTTTTTGGCAATAAGTAGAAAATTTCTTACCTCCACTCATTTCCGAGCAGCATAACAGTGTGAGGTTGGAGAGCGAAATGAGGTCCAAATGTGATGTGAGTAGGTCGTGTTCACACCAACCCATTCACTGTACTCTTTCTTCAAACAAATCCCAGCAACCATTTTTATTTACCTAATTAAAGACACAAAAATTTAAGAATTGATATTATATTGCTATTCTATCTTTTAATTTACTACATTTATTTTTTTTTAAATTTCCCTCTTTTTTGTTGTATGAAAATGCTCCACTTTTCCTCACTCTACTTACCTTGCAACTTTCATCATCGAAAAGAAATTTGGTTTTTTTTTTTAAATTTACAGGTAAAATAAATAAGGTAAGTGACCTGAATGACGTCAAATAATTTAAACTTGTGACACTTAACTAAATCACTCTAAAAATGTATCATGCAATTATAAAATAATTAATAAAGTAACATATAGAGGCGTTAATTTTTTTCTTTTATGGAAGAAAAAAATTTTTACACATCCGGAAACCACCTTTCGAGAAAAAAAATGTCAATCAAGATGGCTAAACTAATTTTATCCTTTAATCTTTAAGTACGATCGCCTTCTTCCGTAACAGATAAAGTAGATAAACCTACATAGACAATTTTTTCAATTTCAAAAATGTTATTAAAAAATGTAAAGCTCGTCTCGTTTAAAAAAAAAACAAAAAAACTGAGAGCATTAAATTTTTTAATACATTTTTTTCTCGTTTTTGGGGTGAGGTTTAACGACGGGTTGAATCAGGTGATTCAAGATCCGTTTGTGTTGGTTAAAATTTTCACAAAGGGCACTAGCTTAACCTAGTTTTTTTTTTTTCTTTTTAACGCTAAGGTGCGGGGGACATTGAAATCTTAAATAACCTAAAAAAACGTCACCCACAAAAATACTATTGACATTCATTTCCGTTTATTTCATTTACATCAGATGTTTTAATTTTATACCCTGGGGAAATGTTTAATGTGGAAAAATATGGAAAATCCTAGACAACTGTAATAGAAAAAGTGCAGGAAATTTGTCCAAAATTTTCTGCAAAACGGAACGGAATTTTGTTGAATTAAGTTTATTATACAGTACCAACAGCTTCGGGAAAATTGCATAATATGCATTATGATCCTGCAATGTAAATTCATACTTGTCATATAACATTGATGACGCTATCTAGTTACAAAAATAATAAAAGGTCTAGGTTTTAATGCCGGTGTTAAAAGTGTATCAAGATTATCAAACGATTTATCTTATCAAAAATACTCATTTATAAATCGACCAATAACTTAAGCGAAGAAAATTTTTGAATTTACTCATAAATACCCGTAAAAGATAGGTAAAATTATTGAATTTTTTTTTACTAATTACCATGCATTTTATTTATACCACATCTCACGGGAAGCACAGCCACTCTGCCACACCTTTTACCAGTATCTCTAAACCGGAAATGATGTAAGGAAACAAGTTTGTACCATTTACTTTCGTTGATTTCACCAATGTGGTCGTAGGTTGCGGCCTATGCCTTTTAGTTTAATTTTTTCAAATACAATAAAATGACGATGCGTTCGCTTAATATAATTCGAAAGTTTTCTTTTGAATCACACACTCCTAGAAACAAAATGTTAGGTAAATATCTTATAATTACAAACACAGTTGCGAGTGGCGTATTGATGAGTACAGGAGATGCTTTTCAACAATTGGGTGATAAATACACATCGAAATCAAAAGATAAACACGCCTTCGATTGGAGTAGATCATGTAATATATTATGATTGCCTATTTACCACTAGTATTAATTAAATAAATTTTTTTTTTGTAGGTCGAATGTTTGCCGTTGGTATTGTGCTGGGACCACTCGTACATTTTTGGTATACGAGACTCGATAAATATTGGCCGGGAACCCAAAAAAACACAGTTATAAAGAAAATTTTAGCCGATCAACTAATCGCATCGCCCACGTTTCTATTTTTATTTTTTACAGGTTAACAGAGTTAAATCAGGAATATATAAACTCTCACGAGTTCACGTACTTCTGATGAAATTTTTTGAACACGGAAATTTTTTATTTACTCGTTATATTTACTCACTTAGGTATTGGGAACTTAGAAGGAAAAACATTTAAAGAAAGTTTAGTTGAATTTAAACAGAAATTTCCATTTATGTACATGGTATAAATACTTCTTTCAATTCTTATTAAAATTGAACAGATAATTTCATATTTTTCATACTTGCAGGTTGAATGGTTATTTTGGCCACCAGCACAAGCGATCAACTTTTTATATTTACCACCACATCTTCGAGTAATTTACGTGAATTGTTTGATTTTAGGATGGGATAGCTTTTTATCTTATATGAAACATCGAGTGAGAAATCGCTTTTGATTTACGAATTAACTGAAATTAATGAATGATTTTAAGTAGGATTCATTTTCATTTTTTTAGGACCAGAAATTTCCTCAGATTGCCCCAAAGCCTACCGCAGCCAAAACTGCTTAGAAAATTATACTTTTTTGAAGGCAGCTCAGAATTTTTTGAATTATTAACATTTATTCTCAATTCTTGTAATTAAAAATACAAGTTAACTCTATTTTATAAAACAAATTAATTACTTTATTCATGCGAAGACGCAATTTCTCTTGTGATGTGCTCTGATATTTCCAATCTCTCAGGATATGTGAATATGTCAATTTTACCAAAGACGTTATTGAATAAAAATTTATTTTCACAAATAATAATTTAGGCTGTAAAAATTATTTTATCGATTAAAACAGCTGAGAAAAGACAGGTCAACATTGTGGACAAGAAGAATAGGAAACATCTGAAGTCCTTGAAAGAGAAGCGACTTGCACCGGACTCAATTTTAATTTAGAACTAATTTAACGAAATATGTTATAAGATACCTACATTCTTCAATCAGTTTCAAGTTCAATTTTCGCTCATAAGATAAAACTAAGTAGTACAACTTATTTAACTAAAATTTTAACTAAATTTTAGACTTGAAAAAACCGATGAAGATCTAAATTGAAAAATTTTTGGCCATTCCGTTTTGATATTTAAAAACAAAATAGCTAATTGTATTCAGACCCAGTCAGCAGAAAATTTATTT